>BQNB010048139.1:0-42722 GCA_026074375.1 Tanacetum coccineum
TGAATTGTATTACACAAATAGATGAAGTACAAAATGAAATGTAGAGAATACAAGAGCTTAAAACAACTTGCTAAAAGTTTAAAAGAAATTGCTTAATATTGACGAAATTACAAAATGAAAATTGAAAACAAAATACAACCACCTAAAAAATGAGACCTACAAGTCCTATTTATAGAGGATTGAAGAAGAGAAGAGTGAGTTTCTTGAATCTTCCACTTAATCTCAGCCCTTGATCATATATGAATCATTTGTAGCCGTTTGATGAGTTTTGTGAGGTGTTCCATCCAATTAGGGATTGACACGTGGTCGAAAATGATTGGGAAGTGATTTATGAATGAGTTCGAGTGTTATAGAAGAGCGGGGGGTGTGATTTTGGTGATTGGGTTGTTTGATTTTTTGGCGGGAAATGCAGTTGAGTTAGTTTAGGGAAACGGTTCAAAACACGCGTCTTTTCTGTTTAAAACTTTGGAGAGATGGCATAACTAGTCCTTGTCTTTCACCCGCCCAATTGTAGTTATAAAAACAGTTTGAAAATGACAGTTTCAGTCCTTGTGTTTGGCTTGCTCTTTTCTCTCTTTATTAATCAACTTTCAACTTTTGGCAAATTAAGTCCTTGATCTTCAAAACTTCAAAATAGGTCTTTGAACTTTGAAAACTTGTCATTCTTGGTCCTTTGACTTCATTTTGGGCTTTGAATTCCTTTCTTGCTGTGTCGGGCTGATCCGGCTTTGATCTTTGGCTGTTTCTTCACTCTTTTTCTTGTCTCTTTCGTTCCTTGTCGGTTTTTGACTGTTTTTGCTTCTTTTTGTCCTTTTTATCCTTTCCTGCACAATAGACACAAAAGCACACATTTTTCTATTCTTTTGGCATTTTATTGGCTTTTATTTGGCAAAATCCCGGGTAATTTACATATACAATTAAGCATTTATCAAAATTCCCCAAACTAAAGGATTGCCGTGTCCTCACGCAATGTTATGAAGTGTACACTTTGTAAACTAATAAGTTTCCAAAATGCCCTTGTTAGAACCTTTTATGAATTACCTTTTTAAACAACTTAAGCTTTTCTCAACATTTAATCTCAAGGAAACACATTAATGGCAATCATTGCAATTTTGCAACTTTTAGGCTCATTGAAATAGGCTACTCCCGATTAATAGAGCACAAAAGAGGAAAATTCGTCATCCTTGACTTTTCACTAGACTAAACAAAGCTATTAAACAAGATCATTGTCAATATAAGTCCAAATGATTAAGCTCTTATACTTACAACTTGTGAACTTTTCACTCCCAGGAATAAATTAATGATTAAGATGTGTGCACTCTTTTTAACTCAACCATAGATCAATTTATCTTCATAGTTGAAATTCATCTAAGCTTTACAAATAAGCCTTGTGAGCTCAAATGTTAATAACATAGATAAATCTCGACTCAAAGCTAAAAGAGATTAGGAAACAAAACTTATAAATTGATTTGAGAAAATGAAATTTTTAACCATTCTTTTATTTTCCATATACTATAATTTATTATTTTTTTTTTAGGACTTTGTTCTTAGTTCTACCCTACTTAGGCCCTTTCTTCCCAAATAGTATCGCATCAACAACCGGTGTTCTTAGTTCGAACCCCCACTCCGCTGCTAACGTTTGTGGGTTATCGCGACAACACCTTTTCCTACAAAGCCTAGAATCCAAAGTCCCTTAGTTGCAATCATCACCTAGGCCGCGCTCCCTAGTGATGAATGCCTACGAACCTTGATTCCACGTACATAGTTTTAATCCTAGTTCGACCCATCCGATCTTTCTCTCAACATTGATACGCCAACATTAAAACTACAAAAAGCTTTTAATTATTCTAATTTTTGCGATGCTTCATTGGCACGAAAAATAATGCTTTTGCATTAGAAATGCTTCATTGGCATTCTTTTTTAAAATTTATCTTTTTGATGAATGGAAAAATTTTCACTTAGAAAGATCAACTTATAAATTTGAAACCAAAAATCTTACGTATACATATTAAAATGAATCTTTTTTCAAAATGTAAGACTTTTTCTAAAGACATTGGTTACTTAGCAAAATTAAAAAGAGCACGTATGAATTAAGAGTGTTAAGTTTGGAGTAAAAAGACACCAAATCATTACTATAAGCATTATTTTTCCAAATCAACCTTGCATAAACACATACACATATATTTAACACAACCATTCTCGTTCTTCACATTTTAAAATCAAGCAATAGGTTTGTGAAGCTTGGCCCTACAAAAGTAGGTTAAAGAACTACTAGGGCATTTATTCACCCGTCCAGTCAAAAATAACTCCTATTTCTCACCAACGAACTACAAAAAAGTGGTGTTTTTTTTTCCAAACTAAGCTTCGAGGAGAGGGAGGGGTAGCGGAGAGATCGTAGGAGAGTGGATCAAAAATTTTAAATTTTTTCACTTTATCCGACAAAAATGTAATTCAAAAAAGATTCAAACAAGGTTGCGTTGAAGTGCAAGTCAAATATCGAGATATCCTTCCCAAACAAAAAAGAAACTATGTCCTCAAAGTTTAAAAATCAGGTCAAAAAGGAATATTTAACAAAATTCATGGTCATGCCAAAAGAATAGATGTTTGTTCATAAAAACAAGGATAAGAGATTTCCATTTAAGAAGAAAGAAATGGAGACCACAATGAAATTGTGGGTAATTGCTTTGTCCTTCACAATTTTGAACCAGGAACTCCAAAATCTGGAAAACCATGACAAAAATCACAAACAACCTACAAGAGATGATAAAGAACAAGCTCCTCTTTTTTTACATTGTTACTCAAAAACATCTCTAAAACTGCTTAGATTTTTGTTAAGCCGAGTACAAGCTTAAACTCGCCCCCGAATAATTAGTCCTTGTTGAAGCAAAAGAAAATAGAAAGAATATAAAAAGGAAAAAAAAAGGATAAGCATGGGAGTGCCTCCACGAAGCGCTTGTTTTATTATAGAGTCCCCTTCTCTTGTCTCTTCCCCAAACTAGTCATAATGGTGGGTATAGCAATGTGGAAGAAATAATCCAAAAGGTAAAAACCTCTCCAAAACTAAGAAGAAAGAAATACCTAGCCATTTTTTGATCCCTGGTTCAAAAAAAACAATATTAAGAAAAGATTTTCAAGAGAGAAAAAATAAACCCGGCAAATTCTTTGGTAACATGAAAGGTCCATTAAGGTGGTGTAATGTTGGTCAAATACAATAAGAGATAAAGAACTCTTCCTCTAAAGCTCATTACGAAAAATACCATGGTTTTAAAAACTTTATCTACACTCCCCGTGGAGTAAGATTGTGGGTAAAACCTCGATAGGTACAAATGGTAAAAATGTTCGTATTGTAAAAACGGTTAAATCATTGTTTTCACCCTTATTAAGCAAAAAATCCTTTTCACCTCCTCCCGGGACAAAGGTAAT
The DNA here is from genome assembly GCA_026074375.1 of Tanacetum coccineum. Lineage (NCBI taxonomy): Eukaryota > Viridiplantae > Streptophyta > Magnoliopsida > Asterales > Asteraceae > Tanacetum > Tanacetum coccineum. The sequence continues at coordinate 3,424 of BQNB010048139.1, forward strand.
CATCCAACATAGAAAGATAGAACAATCAACGACATGGAAAGAAAATTTCCTTATCAACTTGATGAAATAATTCCCCTTAAGTATGTGAGTCATTAAACATGACCTCTACTTCTCAACCATGATGTGGTAAAATAATACCTCGTGAAGTGGAAAGAGAACAGTGTCAAGTGGAATCCTCAAAAGGAAGATCGTCCCCTTCCGAGTCAAATCGGTATCAAACCCGTAGGAACAAATCACAAGAATATATCTAACTCTCCTTATAATCTTGAAAATCAGTTTCAACATTAGAAACATCCGGAGAAGAGTGTTTTCATTAAGCAAAATCATCGAAAAACTTTAAATCTCTCGTCCGTTTCACACGTATCCATTAATTTCTCTTGAATTGAAATATCCTCATTTTTTTTAAATTATATTATTTGAAAGAACATCCTTTCTCCAAAGTAATGATCTTTCCTTCATCGAGTTCAAAAAATGGATAGAAAAACTTTAAATGTAATCAAAATTTATTTCCACTTTCCGAACATGATTCGTCATAAAAACTGTGAGAATCATTGTTTGTTCAAAAGCACATTTCGAAAGCTCTTGAATTTAGATTCCATAGAATTCCCTTTATAGAAATCTCACATTCCTTTCATGTTGGACACACTTGGGATTGGATTAAGAAACTCAACACTAGACTTTTTATTTCGTCTGACTCCGTTGAAGAGTAGTGTTGATTTGCCTCATCCACCATTAAAAGAGAACCTTAATTGGTAACTTCGGCAATGGTTTCGATTTGAATTCCTATTTCATTTTTAAACACATTTTGAAAATCTTCAATTACACCAATATAAAACGTTAAGACTCTCTTGGGATTGAGAAGGAATCTCGAACACTAGATCGAATGAATCTTTTGATGTGTCAAAATGCACTTCTCCCATTTTTAAAGAGTTAACGGTTTCTAAAATCGGGACATCGGGTGTAATCGGAATTGGTTGACAAACATTCATTCTTGAAACAAAAGATTCACTTAAAGATTTGTCAATTATTTTCTCGGGTAAACCGGTTTCTTTTGAAATCCTCATTAATGGAATGATATCCTCCCCATTATCCATTGAACCATCATAGAAATATCTAGGGGTCTCTTCCCTTAAGGGAATGTCGTGTGTAATAGGAGTATCAATTTCATAATTTCAATTGGTCCCCAAATAAATCCAATGGAAATGTTACAAAAATGGAAGTAGGAACTTAAAAAAACTTCACAATTCATCAAAACCTTTTGATAGTTCTCATCTTAAGTACTCCATCAGGAATAACGTCTAGCTCTCTTGGGGTTGGGATAGGATACTTAACACTAAATTCCCGTGAATCTTTTTGTGTGTTAAGATGCACATCCCCCATTTTTAGAGAACTAACGGATTCCTCGGGAATTCTTTGCATTTCTCCTAAGGAAATTGTCTTACAAAACACTTTAAAATACTTTTAATGATTGGATCAGATTCGAGATCGCCTTGAGTGAGTAGATCTATTAGAAAGAGAAATTTTTGATTTTAAACAATCATTCTTCTTACGTTCGTCTTTCTACCTCTTCGGCCTCTTTTTCTTTAGTGCGATTCCTCTCGTCTCTTCTATTTTTGCTTTTTAAATCAACACTATCACAAAATTCTTTAAATGTATCAAGAAATTCTTGATCCTTTATTCTTTGTGATTTCAACTCTTCTTCAAATTCATCAATTTGTAGATTGAAACATTCGTGATCCATATGATACCCTCCACATGTCTCACAAATTGGATAACCGTTATTTCGCACCATAATGAGTACTACAAAAATCTTTGATGAGAACCACGGCAATACGAACACAAAGCAACACACGAATTATCTGGTAAGTCATATGGTGTATTACCCTCACCATCATGACAAGAATAATCCGAAAAGTTTGGAGGTGTGGTATAAAGATTAGGAGAATAATTGATAGCACTTGAATAAGTACTACAATTGAAGCAATCTCCATTAACAAGGTTTGAACCACACCTCGCGAAAAGTCGCAACAAACGGGCAATGCAATCGTTTTCCTTCGCATTGAAAACAAGGATAAAACCCGTATGTCGACATAAGAAAGAATCAAAATTTAGAGGGATTGAGAATAAAGAATTATATGGATAAGAAGATAACGAAGAATATTTTAGGGTTTTAATATAATTTCATTTTTATAAAATTTTTTTTATTAGGGCCTAAAATCAAAGAAAATGAAAAAAAATATAGAAAAGAACTCAACAAAAGATCTACTCACTCACGGTAGCTCTCTAACCGACTAACTCACAAAGAAAGCGGAGAAAAGGTAAGAGCGCGGCTTTATAGAATAACCCTTAGTCCCTTGAGCGATCCGAAGACCCCCTGCCTACGTCTCTTTAATGAAACGCAACTAGAGGTGAGACCCGAACGCTAGTGAATAACAAAAATGGGAGTGTTTGATCTATTATTGTTGCGATTATTAATAGATAAACTCATTTTAGAGTATTATATTTATGTGATTCTTTAGAAAGGAAATGATTTAAATTTTGGATTGTTTAAAAATTTTTTATTATTATTATTTATATTAGACAGAAAATTTTATACTTTTAATATTTTTGAATTTTTTTTTTGTTTTGATTTATATATCAAGAATATAGACATTCCATCCCGGTGGAAAGGACCTTCACAACTTTTTAACTTCCCAACGAATAAATCCTCAAAAATCGTTCACGACTTCCCCCCGGTCAACGGCGCCAAAATTTGAGTAGTAAAAACAAACAAATTAATAACCTTTAAGTAATAATCCCGTAAGAATTTCATTTCCAAAATACTTCTCAAACAAGAAGAAATATAAGGTAAAAAATCTCACAAAAGAAAACAACAATATGTACATTTATATTTCCGTGAAGTACGTTTCCCTCGGTTCGTGTCCTCAACAACTCGAGAGATTGAGAAGTAGGGAAGAAATCGGATTCGAGATAAGAATGATATAGGATATTTTGAATCATTGATACACTCAAAAAATAATAGCAACACAAACAAAAAACTTCTAAAACTTATTTATTTATCAAACCTCAACTGACTAAAAACTTTCACCAATTATCTTTGACTTTTAATAGTCAAAATGACTTAAACCAAACACCCCTTTCAAACTATTACAGATTTTGAAATGCTTTTAAAATGAAAATCTAATGACTAATACTTGATAACCAGATCATAAACTACCTTAAACTAGCTTAATGAACATTAATCAATAGCTGAAAATGCTAAGATCCAAGATCTACTCTAACTTTAACTAATATTTTTGGCTTTTTTTATAGTTTTATGACAGAATTGAAAATACTAAATTTTATAACTCATAAGCTAAAACAAATGTAAACTAATAACTAATAAGTACAAATAAAGAAAAATAAGCAGAAATAAGCAACTATTTTAAGCAATTAAGTAAATCTAAACTAATAAGCAATATAACAATTATTAAAGCTAGAAATTAAAGGCAAAAGGAATTTTAAAAGGAAACTTACTTTGTGCTTCAGCTAAACAGAAGCTAGGCTCAATTGAGCTTAATCTACAGCTCTGGCTTATTTAGAATAAGCCAGTATTGGTCCATGAGAGCCCTTCCCTTGTTGGCTCTCCTTCCAAAAAGCTCATAAGTCCAATAGCAAAGGTAAAAAAAAGTACTTAAGCTGTTTTTAGGGATTAAAGTAGGTTAGGATCTGAATTAAACTCTCTTATAAGCTTATAGACTTATAAGAGCTTTTGAGTAGCTTATGGTAGCTTTTAAGCAAGAGTAAAAGAAAATAAAGCTTAAATGAAAATTTGTAAATAATTGAGACAGATTATTTAAAAGCAAAACATTAATTTCATTAACTAAAAACTTGATTACATGATTTAAAAAAAATACATAAAAATTTAAGCTAAAACTTTTAAGCTACTCCTACTCCTCTCCTCTAACACACTTGGTGTGTGATGAGATGGCTCCTTTTATAGCCTGCCAGGAATGTTCTAGGCCTGCCTTCTTGCCCACGTCTCATCCAATCATATCCATTCATTCCTTTAATCATTTGAGAAGCAATCACATCCGTTGGATCACAAATGTAGTCACACGGATTGCCAAGCTGGCAATCCTTGATGTGACACATTTGTGCTTCTTATGAGAGTGAGTGAAGAGTAAATTTGAGCTTTCCTTTGTGCTTTCCATCCACTGACGTGTCATTGCCTTGAGAGTGAGCTAATGAGGATCATGATTTGACTAATCTAACCTTGCCTTTACATAAACGAGCTCTTGAATTGTCCATTTTAGCCATCAATTTAGAAAAACCCCATGTTTAACCCCATGGTAAACCTTGGGACGACGGGTGAATAGTGCTACCCATTTGGCGCCTAAATTTTAACTGAATAAGTTATTTTCAGTTGGAAGTTTGACCAATTTGCACAAATGGCCCCTCTCATTTGTTTCCCTCTTTTGTAGTGTAAAAGGAAGTTTCAGAAATTGCAAGAATAGCCCTTGTGGTTTTAATAAAGTGATTTGGACTAGTTATTGGGCTCATGGAATGGGCTTTTGGGAAACTTGGGCTAAGTATTGGGCGCTTTGAAATGGGCTTTTGGGATCCGGAAAGAGGTAATTTAAGGTTTTTCAAGGCCCAATAAGTTATTCTTCTGGGCCTCAATAAGAGGTAGGGTTTATTTTTGTCTACTTTGGTGGAAACATGGAGGGCTACAAATGTGAAAACAATATTTTGGGTATTTGAGTCATTTTATTGGTTGATCCTTTTTGAGTTATGACCATTTAAGACTAAGGCTTTGACTTCTTTTCTCGGCTTCGCGGCAATTTGAATCTTTGGCTTTCTTTTTGTACTCTATACTATTCTCGTGTACACGTGACCTGGCTCCGTATTTAGATGACACTGATTTTCTTGGATTTTTTGATAATAGATTCCGTACCTGCACACACAAAACACAAATACAAGCATATTTTTGCCATTTTTGGTCTATTTTGGGTTTAATTGGGTTATTTTAGGTATAAATGGATATGTGTATTTTACACTTATCAAAATTCCCCAAACTAAACGATTGTGTGTCCTCACGCAATATCACATGCCTTATAACCAAATATCTCAAAACTTTCCCAAACTAAACCTTTGAAAAGTAGCAAAGATTTTTGTTGAGAGAGCTAAGAGATCACAAGTTATAAAACACCCGAATTCCCATTTTCAAAACTTTTTCTCTTTTTATGATTTTTCTTGATAATTAACTACCTAACTACAACTTATTTGTGTTGACATAATGTATTGTTTTCATTACCTCATTGGTAACTTTAAGGATCATAGAATAAAAAGCACAATTAAGTGTCTAAAAGATAACTTCATCATTCCCGATTTTTCACTTTTCCCATACTAAGCTTAAAAATAAGATCACTGTTAAGTACGAGCTAAGATGCTAAGACTACTTATAATTACAACTTGTGAATTTTTCTTCCCGACATAAATCATATATTTAAGTGTGTGTGCTCAAATTAATTTAAACCATTAAATCCACATATTTAGATAGTTGAAATCCGACCAAGCTTTACACATGGGCCTTTTGGGCTAATATGTTAATCACTTAGTAAGATCACAACTCAAAGCAAACAAAAACCTCCTTAGCTAAGACATCGTTGGTTCACTTGTCCCATTAATGACTTTCTTCTCTAGCATCCCACCGTCATCGGGTAAGTGCTAAGGCTTTTGACACCCCATCCGGAGAATAATAATCGAGACGCATGAACTTTCGATAAAAAAACCTTGTAGATTTTTGCAAATTTTGGTTCAAAAGAGTACATTGGTTTTAGAAAAGGAAACTTTTACTATTTATTTTCTAACTTGCAACATTATCATTATTATTTACATTATTAGGCTAGGAACCGGTATCACTTTTCTTTCGACGACACATCGGCCACGCCTCCGACAAGAGCTCGTGTACTTATTATGATACCAACCCTAAATATACATCCTCCACCCTTTCTTTCGATGTCACATCGGGAGCGAACCGACAAATGCCCATGTACTTTATTGCGATGGAGTGTGTATATTAATTATTAACATTTAAGGATTTATAACTTGCATCCTTTTTATTCACCATCTACATTTCATAATTTTTTTTTCATTCTTACTAATAACACATTATTTTTGCAAATAGAAAAATTTCGTTTTAGAAAACCAAAGTATAAACTTGAACCAAAATTCTTATTTACAAATGATGTTTGACTTCATCATCGATAAAGCTTTTTCTCTGAATATGTTGATTAGACTTTTAAGAGTAAAACTCTAATTTGTAAAAATTAAGGAGAACACGTATGATTAATCATTTTAAGAACTCCGGGGAAGAAAAACCACAAGTTATTCTTATAAGCCTTTAAGTTTTCCAAATAAACTTTGTTTAGCATCCTAATTCGTAATCAACACTATCATCTCTTATTCTTTGCAATTTAAAATCTCTAATAAAGAAATTCGCAAATACTTAGCCTATATAAAATCCAACTCGGCATATTTAAAATCTACTTGAGATTAGCACAAGTCTTCATTTACTAATGATTTCAAGTCTAGCATGTTTAAAGTCTACATGAGACTAGCACAAACTATCATCATTATTTGTTAAGGGAGAAAGCTAGAACTCTACACGTTCGATCGGGTCAAAAATTACTTCTTATTCTCACCAACGGAAAACCTACATTTTTGTATTAACACTTATTTTATTTTTATTTTTTTTATATTTTTTTTTCTTTTAAACTACTAATATTTTTTATTTTTTCATTTTTTCCTACAAATAAGATCTTAAAATTTTAAAATTTTTGCTATTTTTGTGGGAAAACGGGTACGTGAGAACAAAACAATAAGCAGGTAACATCAAATCGATAGATTCCCTCCCCAAACTAAAACGAAACATTGTCCTCAATGTTTAAGGTCGGGTTCTACGAAAATCTAAGCCGTTTATTAAGTATGCAAAGATAAACGTGAATCGATAAGATGAAAGGATATCGGATCTCCCCAAACTAATTTCAAACAAAGATATGAACTCGAGTGAAACGGGATACAACACCGGACACGAGAGGCTTCAAAAATTGTTGGTTCAATCCTACAAAAATCACAACAAACAACAAACAACAAGAAACCGGAAGAGGATAGCCACAACACATCACAACACATTAAAAATAGAAAGAAAAATAGAAAAGGATAAGCATGGGGTGAACTCCCACGAAGCGGCTTGTTTTTGGTCACCGAGTCACAAGCTCGACTCGATCCCTGAATTAATTCGTCCTTAGGGAGAGTGAAAATGGAAGAGAAAATCTCAATCGGGCTTTCATTAATGTTTGGACAAACATTAAAGCACATGAAAGTTCCATCCCGATGAGAGGCCACCGGCTCTAAGTGAAGATGCCGGGGTCAAAAATGGTGTCTTCATTCCCGAAGAAGAGAAATGAAGAAAGAAAGAAAATGAAGGTCAAATCTGAAACAAGGGTGGGTAAAATATCGGCCATAAAATCATGCGGTTTAGAAACACCCTTAAACACTTTGGTTATCAAAATACCCGCTTCGGGTTCAAAACATTTCTCAACATCCGGTGGTTCCGGTGGAGGACGAGGAGATGACGGTTCTTTGAGAAATAAGAGAGTCCCGGAGGAAATGTTCTCTCTTAAATTCTTCTCCAATGTTACAAGATTTTTATCATGAATGGCATGATAAACTAATATACCTGGTTTGAAAACTTTGTCCTCGTTTCCGAGAGAATTCAAGGTAATACTAGCCGACAACTCCGCAGTGAAAGGCGAGTCGGAATCTAACAAAGGAGGTGGTAAAATACTTGATTTGGTGGAATCAAATGTAACGGTTAAGTCCTTTTTAAAATCTTTTGGTTTGGAAAAATGATCATTAAAATCAATCGGATTATCAAAAGTGATTTTTATTGGCATGACAATGGTATTGATTGGAACATCACTTGAAACTTCGTCTTCTTTTTCCTTGATTTCTTCAACTTCTTGAGGACGAGAAAGAGGTTTTGGTTTTTGATGTAAGTAAGTTGCCAAGAGACAAATTATCTTTTTCCTTATCGCAATTCGAGTCATCATTCTCCATACAAATCGGATCAACGAGAAAAACATCGGCGTCTTCCATGAACAAACCTTCTCTCCGGTGAGAGTAGGGGAAGTAGGATTGCTACTTGAAACTTCAAGGGTGGGTGGGAGGTTAAGATCAATTCCCGGTGGAATCGAATCTATTTCAAGATAAGCTTCTAAATCACTTTCTTCTGGTAAAGTAAGTGTGAAGGAAGAAGAAGACTTAATCTCGACATTCTTACCGTTCTCTTTAAAGAGAGGATTAATGTTGCTAGATTTGAAGTTATCATCGAATTCAAAAAGAGGATTTGAAAAAGTTTCTTCATGAATATCCTTCTTATGAATTGAAACGTCATCACCCGGTGGTAATGAGTTAGGAAGAGTGAATTCATTAATGAATTCCTCGAAAGTAGAATCACTAGTCTTCATCGGAGAAGAGCTAGGAAAAGGAGCATCGGATTGAATAGCGGTACTTCCACTAAATGGATTGTCTTTCTAAAAATCAATGATAAAAATAGCATGAACAAAATGCTTATCCTTGTTTTTCTTAGATTTATCAGCATAATAAACAAGTTCTTCCTTTCCTATTCTCAAAGTCAATGTTTGTTCGTACAAATCAATGAGAGCTTTTGCCATTTTTAGTCTGTTTTGGGTCATTTAAGGTCATTTTTGGTATAAACAGATATGTGTATTTTACACTTATCATGCTGCATTTGAAAAGTAATAACTTGAGCTTCTAATTTCTTAACAGCTAGAGTATAGGCAAGTATTTTTTGCTTCTTGTTCACATAACTGATTCGTTTGTTCATCACACAGTGTTTTAAGCTTATTATATGAATAAATGCAAGTTTTAGAACATAATGATACCTCATTATTTGAGCTGATAGCCATGAGTGCATGATTTATCTCTTCTTCCTCTACTGTATGTTCTCCCCAATTAACAACACCATCATCCATTGTCAGCAAACAGTTTTGATTCTGCTCTTTCTTTCCAGCTCCTTGATCTTGATAAAATGAGTCTCTCTTCTTTCCATCATTTGTCCCCTTGGATATGCATTCCCTAGCAAAATGACCAGTGTTGTGACATTTGAAACATTCAAGCTTCTTTTTGTCAAAACCAACAGGTTTGTTTCCATCAATCCACATTTCCAAAACATTCTTGAAGTTGAACCTTTCTTTTTCTGTCTTTTTCTACCTTTCTTCTTTCTGGGAAGGAATCTTAAGTTCATTTTTAGGATTATGACAACATCCCTCTGAATTCCACTATGTTGTTGTTTGGAGAATTTGTCTTTTGAACTTTTGGGTTAAGAGAGGTGGGACAAGTTCCGTTGACTCTTCTCTACCACATTCCGGAATAAACAAAATGGAGGAGTCATAGGAAGGACGGCCCTTCTAAGAAACTCCGCTTCGAGTTGTTATTGCCCTGGCTTCGTTCCTTGGATTTGGAATGGTATTGCTCGGTAAAGTACTTGAACTTGAAGCTTGATTGGGATTGCTGAAATCATTAATCTTGGTGCAAAGGCTTGTTAACAAACTTGTAACATTTGCCATTTGATTTTGCAAACCTTGATTTTGATTTTGCACATTCTTCAATACCGCATCATTTGCTTTGACGTAGCTTTCAAAATCCGTTTTCAAAACACTATTTGTTAGAGGTTGGTAAGGTACAACTTGATTGATTGGTGGTTGATTGGTTGGTGTTTGATATGGTGGAGCTTGATAAACTTGATTTTGGTTGTTTTGACGGTTTTGATTAAAATTTCCTCACGTTTTTCGGTTGAAGTTAGTATTTGGTCTGATAACGGTTTTGTGAGTTGGTTAGACTTTCGTTGAATGAAACCCGGTGGTCTCATATGACTGCCAAATGGAAGGATGGATTTTTTCTTTGGAGAAAATTTCCAACGGCTGCGGTTTGTTGAAATTGTTGGATATTGTCTTGAAAAACGGGAAAATCGTTTCCACCTCGAGTTAACGGACAATGGTTAAAATTGTGATTTGATCCACAAGTGACACATACTTCCTCAACTGCTTTGACGGGTGCAGGAGTAGTAACAACTAAAGCTTCATTGATTCTCATCTGGTTCATCCTTTGATAGTCATCTTATCCTCAAGAATCGGTCTATTTGTTGCATATCGAAAGAATTATTGGAAGAAGAATTAGAAAGAGGAGCATCCGTACTCACTCTTGAATCATTAGCACGACTTCTGGAGTAACGAACTTTTGACTTGCTTTCAATAATCGCTAAACCTTCTTGAGGATTTTGACCAAGAACTAGCCACCTGCTCAGAATCTAAGGCATCTTGATCGTTTGAATTCAAAGAGTTGTAAAAAGTATCGAGTTGGTGGAGTTCCGAAAAGCCATGGTGAGGACATTGACGAAGGAGTCCTTTAAAACGTTCCCATGCTTCGTTAAAGGCTTCGTTTGGTTTTTGATAAAAAGTAATGATCTCATTCCGATAGTAAGTGGTTTTTGAAGGTGGAAAGTATTGGTTTATGAATTTTGAAACAAGGTCGTCCCATGTGAGAATTGATCTTGTGGTATCTTTGTCTAACCAATCTCGGGCTCACCGTCTAGAGAAAAAGGGAAAAGCAAAAGCTTAACCGAAGTGTTCGAACTTCTGATGTTCTAAAAACTATAAGTGCTTATTAAAAAATCGAAGGTGATTGTGGGGATCTTGTTCTACCCTAAATTTGTGTGCTTTTGCCATGATTGATTAAACGGTTCTACAAGCTCGAAATGTTACATTGGATCGGTTAGAACACTATAGCATCTCATACCCTCGATGGTGCTTGTAACATTGAGCCATTGTCTGATTGTTCGCCATTGGAACAACGTTTGTTTCAACCATGGCTCAACCGAAAGGAGTTTGTTGTTCGACGACGTCGACAAATGCGAACGAGTGCGCATAAAAAGGAAAACTAACAATTAAAAAGCCAAAATTTACACTAATTTTTTTTTTTTTTTTATATATTTTTAACGTATTACACGAAAGAGACTTAAACCAATAATCAACTACTTTCTCGGTAGCTCTTAGAAAATCTTTTCAAGGTGACGTACGTCAAAGAGACACAAAAGGCAAGTGTTAAATCTTTGATACGAATTTGGGAACAATTGCAAGTTCACCGAAATTGAAATGAAAATATCCCCCCCCCCCCCCCCCCCCTCAATGGAAGATATTATTTGTTAGGTGTTCGTTAACCAACTTGGTGAATTTTTATTTTCTGAAATTAAGACCAAATTTTTATATTTTGATTTTTTTATTTATTTTTTTTTTCTTTTACTTATACTAAAAAGAAAAGGAAAATATATTTTTTTACTTTTTATATTTTTTAATTTTTTTGGATTTGTGGATTTATGACAAAAATTTAACTTTCGAGGACGAAAGGATCTTCAAACCAAATCGACAAACTCGAAACGAAGGAATCGCTTACACAAGTCCCCGGCAGCGGCGCCAAAAACTGATTGCAGTTTATTATACTATAGAATATATCATAAAAATATAATCCCGAGAGTAATTAAGAAAGATACCAAGTTACCCTTGATAAAATTCACTCTCAAAAATATATATAATATAATATAAAATACGTATATTAAACCGGGTAAGTATGATCACCCGGGTCGTTTTCCCCAATGACTCGTGCAATGGAAACCTCGATCTCGTTCGGAATGATTGATTTGAATAAGAAAAGAGATATTTTTGATTTAATTATACTACTAAAATTAAAGGGCACAAATTAAACATCTAATTAACAAATAAACAAATTACGAAAGTAAATAAAATGCTACATTTAATGAAAACAAATGCAATTTAAATCTTAAAAATGTATACTAGGATCCTAAACCTAATTAATGCTAAAAAAGAAAATTTTAGTGAAAAAAAAATATTTTAAGGGGCTTTTTCGGAATTTTATGAAATTTAAATACTATTTAATCTAAATTAAATTCTAAAAAATAGAAATTTAAATGATAAAAAAAAAAAAAAAAAAAAAAACTAAGAAAAATACTTTTTAAACTAAATTAACTCTAAATTACTTAAAAAGATGAGAAAAACATTTTTTTTTTATTACTAATTTAAAAGATTAAAAAAATTTAAAATTAAAGTTGAAAATTAAAAACTAAAGGTTTGAAAATGAAATATTAAAAACTAAATTCGAAAATTAATTTTAAAAAATATAAAACTTAAACTAAAAATTATATAAAAATATTTTTTATAAAAAGAAATAATGCAGAAAATTAATTTTATTAAAAGCCCTAATTTTTAATGAGTAATTATTAACTAATTTAACTAATTAAACTAAAAAACCTAATTTTATTATTTAAAAAAAACTATTTTTATTAAGCTAACCAATTTAACCAAAACACATGGGTTAAAAGTGACACGAAGTAGAGTTGAGGGTAGGCGGCCTAATATTAAAGTTTTATAAAAAACACAAAGTTCGAACTAATGACAGAAATAGTCCCTGGACTTGGGACTAACTAGACTTAACAATTAAACTAACGAAGGACTAACTATCAAAAATCAGACTAACTGCGTAACTAACAAGGACTAACTATGCAAATTTTTTAACTAACAGAAACTTTAAAGAAAGACAGAAATGACCCCTGAACTCCCTTACTTCTAACACTCAACATCCTTTTTTATATGAAACAGCTTATTATCCTAGCTTTTTAAGAAACTACTTTTATAAAACTTAACTCTATCTTATTTGGAATAAGCTGAATAAGCTTATTAGCTTATAAGCTTAAGCAACTTAATAATCTATCTCTCAAAACAAAGTAAACATAGCAAAGTCAAGTCACTTGACAGATTCTTAATCAAACTATCTATCAAATCCAAACAACTTATTTAACTTCTATGTAACAGCTTACTAATTCAAATAATCAACAGCTTATCAAGAAAACAGAAAAAGGACAAATGTAAAAACCTAAATATTGTGTACCTTGGTGTTTCCAGCATGAACAGGAAACAATAATAAGCTAAATGGAGCTTATGGCTTATTCACATAAGCTCAATCTCGAATCAATAATAACCTACTCTAATCCTATATGCTAACCCTTAGCTCTAAACCCTCTTGATACCATAGCAGCCATCCAATTTCCAAGATGGTATCAAGCCTTGATCGAATGAACAGCAATAACAAACACAAATATTTTTTGACAGAATTTAAATGAGACACAAATTTATATGAAATAAAACTTTTATTAAAACTGAAATAAAGTTTATTACAATTCGAAATGAAATAACATGAAATTGAAATTACATAAAAATAAACTACTACAAAAATAAACTAAAAATTCACCACCTAATGCTGGAATGAGGGGGGTATTTATACCCGAAGCTTGAGCTCTTGCCATCTTCTCGATCCTTCTCTCCTCTTCATCTCAGCCCTTCATCATTTCTCTCTCCTTGATCTTGTATCTCAATCGTTCGATTGAGGCATGTGTGCATCCGGATCATTGACGTGGACATATGTGTGTTAGTTATGTGAGTGTAAACACTCACACACGTCACATCCCCCAATCATTTTCTTTCTTATTTTTGCAGGGGGAATGGGTTGGGGTTTTTAATGAATGATAGTGCATGATGAGGTTAAAAGGGTGTGAGGGGATCATTAACCCTATGGTTAATTTAGATGGGGGTGAGTGGTTAAGAAACTAGGGTTCATTGTTCTTGGTGTGTTCATGTGTGTGTGAGTGAGTTTTTAATCCGATTTGGGTAAAAATGAGGTGAATAGTAAATGTTATTAGGTTTATAACATAACCGGGTTGGTCGGGTTAAGGCTCGGGTTAAGATTGGGTAATTGGGTTGGGGGTAATGATATGATTGGCTGAAAAGGGTCAAGTGGGTAGTTTGACCCGACTAGACCCCTCCCTTTTGCAGTCTAAGAGGCAATTACATCTTTAGGTCCTTGTGTTCGGCTAGACCAATTTTCAAATGTAAACAACTTCCATAAATTGCAAAGTCAGCCCTTGAACTTTATAAAACAATGGAGTTAAATTTTGGTTGACTGTGGTTTAGCTGCAGTTGACTGTAGAAGGCTGAGGCATGATTTCTTTGGCTTCGGCTTTGATTTCTTTAGCTTCTTGATCACTCATACGTTCTCGTGTCCGTTTTTGACTGATTTCTTGCAATATTTGACATATCCATACCTGCACACATAAAACTCAGATACAAGCACATTTTTGCCTTTTTTGATTCGTTTTGGGTTTATTTGGGTTATTTTAAGCATAAATAGATATGTGTATTCTACACTTATCACAACGCATTCCTAGCTTTAAGAACTTATGATTATAATGATGAAAATGTTGCAAAAAGTTCTACAGTTAAAATCTCGTTCTTTAAAATCAAGTTACAAGGTCTTAATAAGTTGTTGCTTTGAGTCATGATTCATCTTGAATCACGACTATGGAAATAAGTTGATCTATGGTTGAGTTGAAATGAGTACACACAATTAAACCATACACTCATGTTGGGAGTTAAAAGTTCACAAGTCATAAGTATGAGTGCTTAGCATTTAGACTTATATTGACAAATGATCTTGTTTAATTGCTTGGTTTGGAACTAGTGAAAAATCGGGGACGATGAATTTATCCGTCAGGACATCCGTAGACTATTCTATGGGCGTTTCTCATTCTATGATCCCAGTGTAAATAAAGGAAGTCAAACAGGAAGTCAAGAAAAGAAAAATCCAAAAATATTAGGGATAGTTAGTGTACAAATAAAAAATGGTGAAAACAGGACTTGTCGAAACTTTTGATTCTTTAGTTTCCCTTGACAAACACTTTGCTACTTTTCAAAGTTATTAGTCGAGGGAGATTAAGATTCTTAGTTTTCGTAAATGCTTACTTCATAGCATTGCGTGAGGACACGGCAATACCTTAGTATGGGGGATTTTGGTATGTGCTTAATTACACATACCTTTTACCTTTAAAAACAAGCTAAAATAACCAAAAACGGACTTAAAATGCCAAATATACGCTTGTTTTGCTAATTGTGTTGTGCAGGAACGGATAACCAAGAAAAGGACGAAAAACAAAGCCAAAACGACAAAACCGGACTCGGAATGGAAAAGACTGTGAAAGACAAAGCCAAATCAAAGCCGGAAAGTCAATCAAGTCAAAAAGTCAACTGGTCAAAGTCAAAGTCAACCCAAGTCAACCCCGAGGTCAAAGTCAAAGAAATATAAGTTCAGGGACTGAAATTGTCAATCCCTAAACTTATATATAAAGAAGAAAAGAGGAAAAGAGAAGACAAGGGCTGATTTTGTTATTCACTCAAAGTAACAAGTGGGGGGGCAAAACTGCCAACCCCCCTAACTTGTACACCACAAGGACGGTGGATGCAAAGAGTTATATAACTCTTGGGGACTTGTTTTGCCAAGTCCCCAAAGTTATATAACCACAAGGACCATGTGTGCAAATAAACAAGTAACCTAGAGGGACCATTTTTGCCAAATGGTGAAACTTTCACTCTGTTATACTCCCAACAGCATTTCCCGCTCGTTTTTCCCTCCCAAACAACTCACGGGTTGTTTAACCCGTTTTTACCCCATAGACCTTCACCACCACCATGGATATTCATCTCCCCCCTCCTCCACTACCTTTCCCAGCTACAAAGATGCCATGTTGGCAATCCCACACTCCCCAAAGCCTATTTCGACGACCAAGATTGAATTTTGAAGAATTAAAGGCCAAGATTAGAGCTTTGAACACTCTCACAAAACAAACACACCTGTGTTTGTGTGTCTACAAACAAGCACAACAAGAAGAAAGAGAAAGGAAGACCTAGTTATATTTTCGGCTATAAAAGCCTTGTAAGCCATTGTGGCAAACAATGAAGTTATATTCAGTTTTTAATTCAGTTTTTAATTAAGTTTTTATGTCATTTTTATTGTAGTTTAAAGTATTTTTAAGTTAACCTCTCTTATGCATTTGTAATTTTCAGTCTTAATGAAAAATTAAGCTCTTTTTACTCAATAAGCTCTCAATAAGCTAATTTGAGCTTATTCTTGTTAATAAGCTCTAATTCAGTTTAAAACTTGTTATAAACCCTTAAAATACTGTTTTCATTTGAATTTAATTGATATATGTTCATGAAATTCACTTTGGAAGCTATTTGGAGTAATAAGCTCCCAAGAGCTTATTGAGCTTTTAAGCTCAGTTTATGAGCTAAGGGGCCCTTAGACAGCTATTTTTAGGCCACAACCCTCAGAAAGAGTGGCCTTGGTTCTGAGACAACAAAAATCCAAGGTTTCATTTCCTAAATTTCATTCTAGCTTAAGTCATTAGATGACGGGGTGTGACAAATAAGGTTTATGTGTGCAGGTTATGTAACTAGTAATTTTAAAAAAGTATGCTTGAAAAAAATATTAAATTTAGGCATAATTTAAGCATATTAATATGAAAAATAGGACAAGTAACGTTCTAATTCTCATCTCCCCACTTAAATTATACAGCGCCCTTGTTGTATAAAAATAACAGTTAAAAAACGGGAAATTAAAAGAATTAGAACGAGAAACTCCCCTGATATTTGCTCGGTATGATTCTCCATGTTGCGTTTATGAGAAAGAATGTGTGTTGTAAACACACATAAGATTCTAGATTATAGATACTCCACTAAATTCGTCTTTTTTCATTCAGAAGGTCATGTATTAAGCATAAGAAAACAAGTGCAATTTCTATCTCCGTGTATTCGCTGGTTAGACTCGAAATAAAAACCTAAAACTATACAGGAAGTCGATACGCCGTATCCATTCCCCAGGATATTCCGTATTGATACCTGTAGAAAGCAATCCTAAGTACTGGTCAAAAGACGAATACGCCGTATCATATTTATGAATACGCCGTATAGAGAAACCTGAAAATATTATTAAAATGCAGAAAAATAAAGACTGGATAACGTCCAGTTAGTTCAATACGTCATATCCATTGAGATTGGATACGCCGTATTGACTAACTAGGAAGACAGACTCGATAAAAAAATTAAAAATACATTTCGGGTTATCTCCCGGCAAACACTTTTGTGTATAGAAAAGTCTTAAAGTTAGACTTGCTCCAATTTAATCTCATCCTTATAAAACAACTTGGGGTCAAACGGGATGCCAAACGGCACATATATATTCATAATAAGATTTATTAGCATCATAAGATAATTACAAGTCACGATATTAAAACTTAATTCTTTGTTAAAAGTATTAGTTTTGAAAAATTTATTGGTTGTATCATGACTTGTTTTCAAAAGTTTATTTGACCCTTGTGTATCGGTTTTTATTACATTAGGTAATTGCTCGATATATAAATCCCCCAAACACTGTTTGATATCGATTTTATCATCATCATTCCCCGAATCTGATTTTAAATTATTGACAGAAACTAATTTATAGGGAAACAAGTTTTTATCGTATATACAAGTGTAATCTTCGTCGTCGATTTCATCAAATGATATTACAAAATCAAAATAAACCTTTATGGTAGGATAATCACTTACCATAGGTTCAGATGAGACTTCTGGTTCAGAAGTTAAAGCATCATTGTACACAATGGTTGGGAACTCGTTCTTAAAATCAGATGAGACTTTCGGTTCAGATGTTAGAGCATCATTGTAAACAATGACTGGGAACTGGTTCTCAAAATCTTTGAAGTAGTAGATATCTTCAAGATACACGACCTTACCATATGTAGTAGTTTCCCGAATTAAACTCCTGGCTACACCTACATGCTTTTTCTTCTTCAAGCTGAATGTACTCTGTCATAGTAATGTTGGGGTCGTCCATAATGGCTAGGAAAGAAAAAGGTCAAATAGATGGATCAATAGGCCGTATTCAATAAATTGAATACGTTGTATTGATGTTTAGAGTCGAATACGCTGTATTAGTTTTGAAAAATTTTATACGCCATATCCAAAAAGATGAATACGCCGTATTCAGTATTCGACTCAGAAAAATTATAGTGGACTGTAATAATGCAGAAAAACAAAAAAATAATATGCAAAAATATACAATACAGAAAATCAAACACACAAATATGCAAATTAATCTAAACTAAACTAAATCTAAACTAAAACACTAATAAATAAGAATTAAACAACTTCACTCCCAGGCAGCGGCGCTAAAAACTTGATGTGTTGTAGTGAGGTTGTTATTTTAGTTATTCAAGTTTTACATTTATATTTTTCTGACTTTACCTAAAACAACACTTTAACGGGCAGTGTACCCGATCAAATGTAGTTTCGTTGGTAAGTAGGGTGTCGATCACTAAGAGCGAGAACGTAAATATTTTATTCTATCAATATTTTGGTTAACTAAACTAAGTTAATTTAAACTATGTTAATTCTATTATATGTTAAACCTATTCTAAACCTATGTTACTCCTAATTCTAACGGATAAAGGGGGTTTTCAGTTTGAGAGATTGGCACAGGTTTTGTGGTAACTTAGATCAATTTAAAACACAATAATACACGCAAGCAGATAGACAAAAGATAGAAGAGTGGTCTAGCCAAATATAAGAAAACTGTATTAACCATGATTAATCCAATTAAAAAGTTTGTTTGTTTATTTAGTGCAATGAATGCTTATCTCGAGGCGGCATATCATTCAAATATTTAAGCAGTACTTCTTCCTAAAACCTAGACATGTAGAATTCTGTCACAATTAAATGCATCCGCATAAAGCATTCTATTTACTGATTATAATCTATCTTAGGTGATTATTAATGGTGATCTTATTAAACCCTAGCTCATGGAGACTTTACCCACTTACTGCTTAATGGAAATTTATATTCTAGTAGTCCACTGTCCAAGTCTTTAGCAAAGGAAGAAGAATGCTATACTAGGTCACCTGCTAGAATAATTTATTCCCTTAAGCGATTGGTAAAGATAGGGCATTAATTGTGATCCTATGAATCAAGATATATAAATCACTATATAAAGAGCCATCCCGGCATCTAGCTAACTTGGTCGGTATTACTAGATCCAATTGAATGATAGGTCGCATATAAAAGCACGTAAACAAGTATGAATAGATAAACATAAACAAGCAATCAACGATAATTAAGCATTCGATATAAACAAACCAAACATTTAAATCTTCATAATCATGGCTAATACCCAAGGGTATTAGCCCTTAATCATCGTAATCAATACAAGAGTAATAATTCAACCAAGGTAAACTAACCGAGTTAAACGAATGATACCAATAATCAAACGATTACTAGAGTATAGGAGATTACAAGGTGTTTCCTATGGAATTAATAGCTTTTCTTGACCTCTTTTGCTCTTCTTGTCTTCTGAAAATCAACTTTTGTGGTTAAGGTATCGAAAATCTGATCAAGCACACCTAAAACTCGTTTTTAGGTCTTCTATTTATAGTGTATGGAATTTGATCGATACGGAGTATTGGTTGAGGTCAATACGACGTATCGGGGGTTTCTTAGAGTAGGGACCACGTTCGATATCTTCCAAAATATTTTATTACTATATCATGAACACGGCGTATAGAATTCTTCTGGATACGACGTATTGGACTTTGTTCATCATGGTTTCTTATGAAGTGCAGGCACAGATACGCCTGTATCTTTCTTGATGGATACGACGTATAGGATGTCAGAACAATATTCTTCATATTTCTTCGTTTAAGCTCCAAAATGTGTGCCTTTTAGCTAATCTTCACCAAGTACTCCATAGTTACTGCAAATCTCAAATACAAACGATTAAGTACCAATTCTTGCAATAATTATACAAAATGGGTAATTTACATAGGATAAATGATGCTATAAAAGTGACATTATTTAATGTCATCACTTACACGGCTCACAAGAACTTTACAATATACCAGATGGATGTGAAGACTGCCTTCCTAAACAGTCCATTGAAAGAAGAAGTTTTTGTAAGTCAGCCCGACGGATTTGTAGATCCAGACTTTCCTAGTCATGTTTATCGTCTTAAGAAAGCTTTGTACGGTCTAAAACAAGCTCCTCGAGCATGGTATGACAAGCTTTCTTCCTTCTTAATTGAACACCATTTAACAAAAGGTATTGTTAACCCAACACTATTCACACAAAGACACGAGAATGACATTTTATTAGTTCAAATATATGTCGATGACATTATTTTTGGTTCCACAAATCCAGTTTTCTCAAACCAATTTGCAAAACTAATGAAAGATAATTTTGAAATGTCAATGATGGGTGAGATGAAGTTCTTTCTTGGACTTCAGATTCATCAATCCCCTCATGGAATCTTCATAAATTAATCACAATACACTATGGAGCTTCTTAGGAAACGCGGAATGGAAAAACGAGATACTATTACGACACCAATGGCTATTGCCAAAATCGATGCAGATTTACAGGGTACTCCAACTAATCAAACTAAATACCGTAGTATGATTGGAGGACTCATGTATCTCACTACAAGTCGATCAAATATTGCATTTGTAACATTTGTATGTGCACGTTATCAGGCACGCCCAACTGAGAAACACCTCAAAGAGGTCAAAAGGATCTTTCGGTATCTCAGACAATCAATTAACAAGGGGTTGTGGTACTCGAAGGATTCTGGATTTGAGTTAATTGCGTAATCAGATGCAGATTTAGCAGGGTGTCTTGATGATTATAAAAGCACATCTGGAGGACTTCGGTTTTTGGGAGACAAGCTAGTCAGCTAGTTGTCAAAAAAGTAGGACTATACAGCAATGTCAACTGCAGAAGCTGAGTACGTATCTTTGTCAGCATGATGCGTACAAGTCATTTAGATGAGAACGAAACTGCTTGATTATGGATATCATTACAACAAGATTCCAGTATACTGTGACTCAAAAAGTGCAATTGCCATATCATGCAATTCAGTACATCATTCACGTACAAAACACATTAACATCCGTTATCATTTTATCAAGGAGCATGTTGAAAAAGGTATAATTGAACTTTACTTTGTCGGAACAGAATACCAACTTGTTGACCTATTTACTAAATCCCTTCCAAGAGAAATGTTTGAGTATTTAGTTCACATGATTGGTATGAGATGTATGACTCCAACTGAGTTTGAATGTCTAGAAAAGTTATCTTCTTGAATGAAAGATCATACATTAAAATTTTTTGAAAATAGATTTCAAAAACAAAATACAAAATTGAAAAATTCAAAAACATTAAAAATACTTTTATTCTTTTTCAAAACATGAAAAACAAATAAAAATTTGAAAAAAAAAACTAAAAAATATAATTTAAATGATACAATCACATATCTTCTCCGTTTTTATCAGTTTCATGATATGGTTTTCACAAAAAATGGTTCTTTCAATGCAAAAATATATCATGAACTGAGGGGGAGTAAATCATTCATAAAAAAGAAATATTCACTGCTAAAAAAATGTGGTTTGAATCATAATTACATCACAAAATAAGGATGTCTGAAAACATTTTTCAAAAATTATAAAAAGTTTGAAAAATTCAAGATGTTGAAAAAAAAATAGCAAACACAACAAAATCAAACAAAAAGTATAACAATCTCTCTATGAATAAGAAGCCCTTATAAAAATTAGACAATAATAAATTGAGGGGAATTATGAAATTCTTGATTTTCAAAATCTTCTCGAGAACGTTCAAAACTACAAAATTAACTATCTCTCGATAAGTTCTTTAAGTAGATATCTTATTGAGGGGGAGTTATAAATTTTTCAGTCACTTTATCATCATAAAATAAGAATATGTTCTCAAAAGCAAAAATAACTTCTTTTTGAACAAAAGTTTTATGAAAAGGAAAGAAATTTCAAATGGACATTTGTTCGAGTGGGAGTTTGAAATTTTTTAGGAAAATAAATAGGAACTTAACTGCAAAATATTTTAAAAATATTTGTTGTGAAAACAGGTCTAACTCCAAAGGGAAGTTATGAAATTTTTTAAGGAGTATTAATGCTTACGAAAGTAAGTAGAGGGACCGAAAATGCAAAAATGGAAAATTAATATTTTCGTATGGACTATTAATGCTTACGAAAGTAAGTAGAGGGTCTAAAAATACAAAATACAAAAAGATAGTTTCAATAAAATATGGACTACCACAAAAAAATAATTTTATCAAAATTAAAATAACGTTTAACGACAATAGAAAGTAGGATGGGGATACTAAAAAAATGTCAGACAACAAAAACTATCTTAATAAACCATAAACTACTGAAACACTAAATCTATAACTCACTGCCAAGTAATTTTCGTATGTATAAAATCCACAGGGTTTCTTACAAGCTTTCGTACGTAACAAAAAGTGCTTTCGAAAATTCACTCTCTTATAAATTAAATCTTTCCGTAGATTTTAAAACAACGATCCCAAAACCATATTTTAATTCTCTGGATATCAAACGTAAAGAAACGAGATCCTATTTCCTATTACGATTGCCTATGTTTGTTCATAACTGTGTTAATTAATTGTTAGATATGTTTCATATAGATATAAGGTTTCGTAAAAAAATGAAACTGCTTGAAATAAGAAATTGATTAAGGCAAAACGTTGATTAGTATGTAAGAACTTGATTGGAATGAATTGATCACTGAAAAAATCATTATGACTAGATCAAATGGGTTTTCGTAACCTAAAAAGGTTTCGTAAACATGAAACTTCCTTGCTTTCAATACATAAGAATAGTCTTAAATTGTTAATGAGATGATAATAATAAGCTTAAGATCAGGAAAAATCTTTCAGATTAACATTTTCGTTGATAATTATTTTTATAAAACGAAAGTAAATGGTATTTAAAAAGGTGGTTTACCGTCAATCCCTCCAGTTTCGTAAAAAATTTTCAAAATGGTTTCGTAAAGGATAAACGGGCCAGTAAATGGGTTTCGTAAGACAACATTGGGATTTTGTTATGGGTTTCGGAAAACAATCCTAATGGGCTAATTTTTACGAATACTTAAATGGGCTTAAAAATAATATCTGTAACAACAAAATGGCAATCTACAAAAAAACCCAATGATAAATTTAGTTATAAAATCATATTTCTATAATGATAATTGGACCAATTGGTGAAGATTGTATCTTGAGCTTCCTCAAGAGCTGAGCAGGGTTCATAATACATTTCCAATTCATTCCATGTATTACCAACATGAAGAAGAGCATCAGACGAGACATTAGCCTTCTGTGTTTGGATAGATGGAGACTCTTTCCATAATGATGACCAGCTATCAGTCATTTTGTCAAGGAACCAGTTAGAATCATGGATCATGAAGTTAAACGATTGAAAAAAAGTCGTATCCCAATTGTCAAGGTTCGATGGAACTCAAAGAGAGGTCCTGAGTATACAAATGGGAACTGCGAAGAGAAACCACAACAACAATTCGAAGAAAATAATCCATACAAAAACCTCATACACAAAAAAAGACCGCACCGTCGTCAAGTGCCGCGTATTAATCCTTGAGGAAAAGGCTCATTTAACAGGAGAAGACTATAACACCCCGTGTTGTAGGGTCGTTTACGACATCATTTATTTTGCTATTTATTTTTTGCTTGTGACGGCGTTTTTTGCATTTTGGATTATAAGCGTTAAATCACTTAAACTAAAAAGATCATCAACGTAAAAGGTCATCCAAGCAATTAAATGTTTACATCAAGCAAGTGTATAGATAATATCAAGCAAGTGTTAGATAATTATTTGGAGGATAATTATTATCTTTGCACATTTTATTTTTATTTGTTACGTAAAGTGTTTACGTTTCGCGATAAAATACATTTAGGCATACCCGAAACCACCAAAACTTTTCTACGCTTCAACAAGTACCCATTTTTATACCAATGCTCAAAGTTTTATAAAAATGCACCCATATTTATCACCTTAGCCGAATTCTTCACGAAGGAAATAAACCAAGACTTACAAATTACAAGTTATATCTTACTACATATTAACCTACAACTTGTAACTTCAAAATAATACTAGATATTTTACAAGATATCAAAAATCATATTTTTACTCCCTCCTCCCCTACAAATTTGGATGGGAAAGTAGTCCCAAGGGGACAAAGAGTTCAAAATTTACCAACTTGAAACTTGTACAAACCTTTCTCATTAAAACCTTAAGGACTTTTAGCTAAGTCTTGACCAAGACTTCATTAAAACCCTCATTGTGTCTTGGACTTCCTATGGAAATATTGACTAGTCCATGGTATTATATATAGAGTGTAAGTAACATAGAAAACACACACTTCACTCCTTAACAAGAAAACTTCACATATTCTCCATTTTTGCTTCCCCTATCCCACGGCCAACACCAAAAACCCCTAAACAATCCGTACCAAATTTATTTACAACATATACAAGTATTCCTACAACATATCTAAGATATCCCAAGAAGATTTGAAGGCTTGGTTAAGCATTTAAAAGTGTTAAGCAAAGAAAATGCAAGATTAGGGTTTTCATTGGATTAGGGTTTTCATAGACTTGGAAGCTAGGGTTTGTTTTCTAAGCAAGGGTTTAGACATTGTTCTTCATCATCATACATCATATTAAGGTTATCTAAAAACCTTAAACTCTTTACATTCATGTTTTTATGTGTATATAATGACTATGTAGTTAATCACCATCTAGAAAACTTATTAACTTGTAAAATGGATTTTTACACTAGTTCATGGTTTGATGAACTTTGTCACATGTTATATGAATGTTAAATACATGTTAGAATGGAAGTATAAGTATTATACAAGTGTTGGTTTCTTTATAAAGAGTATATAAAAACTAGTTACATAAAAGGTTTACTTATTAAATTTATAAGCAAATTGTTAGCCTCAAATATTGAGTCGAACAAGGAAGTTCGTTCATTAAGAATATTAGGTCTCGGTCATTCAATTATGTAACGTTGTAATAGGCTAGAATGGGTAAACGGGCTCGTTTATGTAATCTAACCGGTCACGTGTTATGGGCTAAAGCCCAAGTAATCCCAAGTAATCTCTAGCCCGACCCGTAGAAAGCCCATAGGCATGTAAGCCTCATGGTGTAAGTATAAATACCCCTCTTCAAGTGTGGAGAGGGTGTTGGTTCATTTGTAATTTTCCATTTTGCAAGTTAATCATCTAATTCTCTTTCTTTCTCTCTCTTGTTTCTCTCTCTAACTTCTTTCTAAACTTCTTCCTACTTCTTTCTATATTTCTTGTTTAATTCGTGTATGAATATGTAGTGTAAGTGATTACGAGGTACTGACATTTGGTATCAGAGCCTCGGGTAGATTAGTGTTTGTTTTGTGGTTAAATAAGCTTAATTCGTGGGTTATTATTGTTTAAAAGCCCACGGATCAAAAAGCCTTAAGCTATTTGGTTTGTTAAGCTTGTTCTTTTATTGTTCTACTAGTTCTATAGCTTATTGTGTTATCATTTCATGCATTAGATAAGCTTCTAGATAGATTTTTTACTTAAAAAGGTTCGGCTTATTTGCTTTTCAAGGTGGCGGTTTGGGTTGCTTTTGAAGATTCACAAAGATATACGTGGTATTTTATGTTTAATTTCTTCAAGCAACTTAGTTTTAAGCATTTAGAGCTTATTTGAGAATTTAAGTAGCTTATTAGGCTTGAGTTTGCTTATTTCGTCCTTGTGTTCTTCGTGGAGGTTTGTAGTTTAAAATTATAGTTATTTGTAGCGGTTTGGTCAAGAGAAGGACGATTTTTTGTTTGTTTTCCAAAGTTTAGCAAGAAAAAAGGCTTGAAAGTGACAGCGTACTAGTTTTTAACTTATTATACATGGCGGTTTGCCAAATAGTCTAGCGGTTTGCTTAATTTCATGTGGCAGCGGTTTACTATTATGTTAAGTAGCGGTTTGACAGGTTAAGTAGTGGTTTGATACATGTACAAACGAAGAAAATTAATCTTGGTCATTTAGAAACGTCACTCTGCCCAATTTAAGACTCCATAGCGGTTTGGTGCAAAAACTGGTGGCGGTTTGATAGTCTATTCAAGCCAGCGGTTTACCGGACTGTGTAATAAAGCCAGCGGTTTGTATTTTATCAATGGTAGCGGTTTGAAAAAAAAACATGCAGTGGTTTGATTTATTTCTTTTGCCAACGGTTTGACCGTTTAAATATGCCAGCGGTTTAAGGTTATTTTCGCCAGCGGTTTAATATAAAGTTTAGGTGGCGGTTTGATAACTATTGGCAGCGGTTTGCCTATTTTATAAGGTGGCAGTTTAACCAAAATTTTGGTGGCGGTTTGCATATTTTCAAACAGTACCGAATTTCAATTTCACTTGAACCAATTTCGGTTAATCTAATTCGGTAAAGGGCCAATTTTGGTGAAATTTAATTTTGGACAAAAACGGACTTTGGACTTTAAACGACAATTAGTTAACCTTCACAAACAACGAACCACAATCAAAATCAAGGACTTAAAAGAAAATTAATTCAACTCAAACAAACCTTAATCTAAATCAATTTACAATCACGGTTTTCTATTGATTTTGTTAAATCCCGTGAAAGACTCAATTCTTTTCTCGGTTTTAATCATAGACTTGTAAAATCTCATAGACGTTAATTGTTTTCGTTTTACCACAACTTCAATCACAACACATCTACTTAAGATCTTACAATCATTTTCACTTCATAATTCAACAATCATTCATCATGACCACTCCAATTGTAACTTCCACAACCGACAGTCAAATGCATAACAACATAATGGCAGCTGGTTCAAGGGATCGTCCACCAATGCTTGCAATGGGACAATATGCACAATAGCGATCACATTTCTTAAGATACATTGATACAAGACCAAATGTTGATGCCTTAAGGAAATGCATTCTCAAAGGTCCTTACACTCCTTTTACTGTCCTAATTCCAGCTGTACCTACAACAGATAATTCTCCAACAGTTCCTGAAAGAACAACAGTTAAGATAATTCTAAAAATGTCTCCTGAAAACAAATCCATTCCGTACCTACACATCCACAAACAACAAAATACACAAATACAAGCATATTTTTGCACATTTTGATCATTTTAAGGCCATTTTGATATAGAAAGGATATGTGATTTTTCACATATCAGTTACAACAAGGTGAATCCCTCAACATTCAAGATGTCAAGACAAACTTATTTTGGAAGTTTGGAAAATTCACCTCTCACGATGGAGAATCAATGGAGTTATACTACTCTCGGTTTTACAAGCTGATGAATGAAATGATACGAAACAACTTGACAGTTGCTACGATGCAAGTCAATGTTCAATTTCTTCAACAACTTCAACCAAAATGGTCAAGGTTTATAACAATCGTCAAGCAACAACACAAGTTGGATGAAGTTTCATATCACAAACTCTTTGACATTCTGAAACAATATCAAAAGGAAGTTAATGAAATCCGTGCTGAAAGAATAGCCAAGAATGCTAACCCATTAGCAATTGTTGCTACTGCTCAACCACATCAAGATCCTTATTATCAAACATCAAAGTCTCACAAATCATATGCACCAACATCAAAAACCTTACTTCCAACCATATCTCATGCAACTACAAGACACAAAGGCAAAGAGATAGCCAAACCAATTACACCTCCGTCTGAGTCAGCTTCAGAAGAAGATAGTGATCCTAAACAAGCTCAGAAGGATAAGGAAATGCAGAAAAATTTGGCACTCATTGCAAAGTACTTCAAGAAGATCTATAACCTACCAACAACAACCTCAGAACTTCCTTAAACACCAGAAACAAGAATGTGGATACTACTCCAAGATACAAGAATGACAATCATACTGGACAGTTTGGGAATCAGAGGACAATGACTGTTGTTGGGGCTAGGGAGACTGTAGGCAGTTAGGTAGTGCAACAGTCTGGGATATAGTGTTTCAACTGCAAGGAATTTGGTCATTTTGCTAAGGAATACAAAAAGCCAAAAAGGGTTAAAGACTCTACGCATCATAAGGAAAAGATGTTGTTGTGCAAACAAGCTGAGAAAGGCGTTCCACTACAAGCAGAGCAATCTGATTGGCTAGCAGACACGGATGAAGAGATTGGTGAACAAGAATTGGAAGCACATTACAGTTATATGGCAAAGATCCAGGAAGTTCCTACAGCAGACTCAGGAACTGATTCTGAGCCATTAGAACAGGTACAATACGATACTAGATATAATGTGTTTGCCAATGAAATACAACATTATGAGCAATCTGAATGAATTAGTAACACATGTGTAGTGGAAACGGGTGATAGTAATGTCATTCCCGATTCACCGAATATGTGTGATAATGATATTCAGAATGACCAAAATGATGTAGAATGTGATGATGAACGTGTTGCGTTTGCTAGTTTAATTGCAAATTTAAAACTTGATGTCGATGAAAATAAAAAGATTCAAAAGCAATTAAAGAAAGCAAACACAACACTCGCTCATGAATTGACTGAGTGCAAATCTATTCTTGCGGAAACTAGTAGAACTCTAGAGGAATCTAATAGTATTCAGGATAGTTGTCTAGTTGCACTTCAAAATAAACAAACTGAGTTTGAGAGGTACAAGAACCTAAATGACCATACTGTTGACTATGAGAAACTCGAACATAAGTTAAATGAAACTCTAGGACTATTAGCTCAAAAAGACATTGACATAAAAGAAGGTTTAAAACTTAAAGCCTATGAAATTTCAGTTGTCAAAGAGAAACACGATGAGTTAGTCAAACAGAGTCTTTTAACTAAGTCACATTACGAAGGTCTTGTCAAAGACAAAACAAAGGTAATAACGGATTTAAAACTTAAGGAAGAAAAAGATATTGACAAAATGATTTCAATGGAAAAGCAACTAAATTTTTTGAATGAAATTATTTATAAAACGAATCAATCAATCCAAACCATTCATATGTTAGCACCCAAATGCCTAACATTTAATGGAAGACCTACCTTTGAAAATCCTATGTACCTCAAAAAGGTTCAATAAGAGAAACCATGTTTGTATGAGATCCCACATGACCAATATGATCCTGCAAATAGTCTCGTCCCGATAAGGAAGAGATACTGAATCTTGAAAGAGAGTCGATCAAAATTGAATAAAGACTTAGTGAAACACTATGACTACACAAAGCTAAATAGTCTTTATAAAATTTTTAAACCCCCGACACAGGAATATCTTGTTCAGTTAGCATATGCAAATGGAATAAGGAAGAAAATGTAGAGAAATCTTTTGTGAAAACAAAACCAAATATTTTCAAAAACATTGACTTCTTACCAGTGTCCAAATAAGCAAAAGTAGACAAGCATATAATGTCATGACGAATAACATAAATCATCTTAGAGAACTTGTCAACCAAGCTTGGGTAAAACATTCAAAGGATCATTTTCGTGCCCCAACTACTCATGATATGGAAATCCTCATTAAGACATGTTTGATGCCTCTTGCCCTTAAGACACAGAATGATAGTTTCGCATTTGTTCATAAACTTAAGCAAGAAATGCATGCTGATTTAAAAGTACGTTGAATCAACATTGAAAAAAGAAATTGATGACTTGAATCTCATAAAGTGGATTTCAAAACATGTGTGAGATGATCTGCAAGAATGATGTAGTCTTAATGATGTTCTGTGTTCTTATTAGCTTCCAGTATCCTGGTTTTAGATGCACACTTGTGATTGCAATGTATGCTCTATCATCTTCTAGAAAGTCAAAGAAGTGACTGTCTTGCACAAAGCTTTCAAACAAATTGAATATCTGTTAGTAAAGATTGGTTAATACTATGCTTTTCTTCGAAGTTTTTCATAAAAATTAGAAATATACACCACCCTCAATTTCTCTAGAACTCGCTTTACAACAACGTCAAGAACAAATGAAAGATTACACAGTTTGCAAAGAAAAAACTTCAAATGTATTTCTAAAAAAACGTGAACAATATTTTGAAATCAAGTTTTTGTAAAGACCTCAATGTGCAATGACAAGAAAAATTTCCATATGGTGATTTAAAGAAACTTATTGAGAAATGCAACAGGAAACTCTTGTGGAAGAACAAGTATTGATTAAACATTCTTTGTTCGACGACAACCAAATGTTCAATGGATTCCAAACCCACCAGTTTTTAGGAAAACACCAGAACTGCTTTGTCTAACAATCTCTTCGAGAGAGAAAAGTTTTTCAAGAAAAGTCGATTCCAAAACTATGTGTCTGAGTGTTTATCAAAACAGTCACTACACGAAGCGAATTTGCACTCAAAAATAAAGGCAAGCTGTAAGAAACAACAAATGTGATTAAATCCAGGCATGTATCGAATTGACCCTTAGGACAACACAAACTAGAAGCGCCCCTCATAAGTTGCCTTATGACTATAAGATACTAATCCTTGCGTGTCTACATCTACACGGAGTTACACTCACAGAACTACATTGTTAGCAGCACGATTAGGAGCACTCAAATTGAAATTAGGTCGTGCCAACAAATTAGTCAAGTTGAAGGATAAGAAGGATGACAAGTAGAGTAAGTAGAAGACCACCTTAGGATTTCTAGTATTTCTAATAAACCAAAGTTTGTAACTACTTGTAATGAAAGTTTAAAATCCAGAACTTCAAATGTTAATGCTGTTTGTGCTACTTGTGGAAAATGTATGTTTAATTCGAATCATGATGCTTGTGTTTCTAAATATTTGAATGACGTGAATGCTAGAACTAAGAAGCCTAAAGTAGTGCCTATTAGTACTAGAAAGCCTAACAGTCAAGCGAACAAGTCTGTTGCAACACACCCTAAAGTAGTGCCTATTAGAATCCACTGTCTAGAATTCCAAGAGTTACTATAAGATGCTGTATAAGAAAACTAGCAAGGCATGAAAATGGTGGATAGAACAACAATGCCCATTAGGGTATAAATGGGTTCCTAAGACAAAAATGAAGTGGGTGCCTAAATTTAGGAATGAAACTCTGCAAAAGAGAGTTAGTTTTGCCATAGATAATGCATCTAGGATAACTAATGTCTAGAAAATCACAAATACTGTAGGATCTAATTTGTCATGTATTCCATCTTCCTCTAATTCTCTTGCAGATTGTTCAACTCATCCTCTTCATTATTGAATCTGGATGCACAAAGCACATGACGGGCAATCTATCACTACTGTGCAATTTTGTTGAAAAATATCTAGGTACCGTTCATTTTGGCAATGATCAATTTGCTCCAATTCTTGGTTATGGAGATTTGGTTCAAGGAAATATCACAATCAACAGGGTTTATTACATCAAAGGCATCATTTACAATATCTTCTTGGTTGGTCAATTTTGTGATGCGGATTTGGAAGTTGCTTTTCAGAAATCTACGTGTTTCGTTAAAGATCTTCAGGGAAACGATTTACTCGCCGGTAATCGTGGATATGCTCTCTATAAAATTTCTCTTCAAGAAACAAATTTATCAACTCCAATCTGTCTCATAGCTAAAGCCTCACCAACTCAAGCATGGTTATGACATCGAAGACTTTCTCATCTTAACTTCGACTACATCAACTTGCTCTCAAAAAAGGATGTCGTGATTGGTTTACTAAAGTTGAAATACGTCAAGGATCAACTATGTTCCTCTTGTGAAGTGAGTAAA
Source organism: Tanacetum coccineum (assembly GCA_026074375.1). Taxonomy (NCBI): domain Eukaryota; kingdom Viridiplantae; phylum Streptophyta; class Magnoliopsida; order Asterales; family Asteraceae; genus Tanacetum; species Tanacetum coccineum. The sequence goes on from BQNB010048139.1 coordinate 35,011, forward strand.
GCAAAAAGAAGTTCATTCAAGACAAAGGTTATTTCAAGTTCAAAAGGACGGTTAAACTTGCTTCATATGGACTTATGTGGTCCAATGCGGGTTGCTAGCATTAATGGGAAAAAATATGTTGATCCTAATGGACAGATCTTAAACTCCTTAGCTTGATGTAAGGTTTAGTTGTATTAAATAGATCCAAGACAACTATGGTAGAAGCTAAGATTGAGGATATCACAAACTATGCGGAATCTAGTTTGTAATACTAAGAAGAACAATGAAACAGTAAACCAATCAAAGACAAACAGTTTATCAAACTTTCAGCCTCAATATATTAAATACGAAAATCCAAAAGTATTAGGGTTACAAAAACCCTGAAGCTATGACAATGACTCATTTTGGTACATTGAATTCTATACCTTAGGACCTCCTTTTATACACCAAGGAGTCCTACAAGGCTTATAATACTTTCCTAAGTTATCATAATCTTTTAAACAAATAACTTATACATATCTTTTACAAAAATAACTCAATACTTATCTTCGTAAGTATTCTTGTTCTCCAATCCTTTCTCTTGTCTTTATCCATTTGACAGTAGAAACTTTTCCAAGCAGTTGTAATCTTTCAGCAGTTTAAACCAGCAGCATTAACTTTTGAACTAGCAGCACTAACTAAGCAGTATTAAATCTAAGAATCATCTTGAAGTCTTTAAATCCTAACAATCCTCCCCTAAACTTGATGTTCATCTTCTGAATCTTCAAGTTTCTTCATTATAAAATCTTCATCACTATCAGGAGGATGAATTCAAACACTTCATTAACCCTTTTCCTGCTTTGTCATCAGCTTGAGTAGTTGATAGCACATCTCATTCCAATGATCAGCTTGAGGTTTCTTGTTGAGCATATTTGTGATTGTTATTGGTTCGAGGGGATATCTCTTCTCAACTAACATAAAGATATGAAGATTTTTAAATCTTACAAAGTGTACTCCATAGGAATCAAACAGCTTCCAAATAGTCACTTTGTATCCCTATAGACTCCTCCATACTTCACTCTTTATGTCAGGTTCAAACATTACTTTCAGATCACCCCAGAACACTCTTTCATAATCATCCATATTCCCATGTTTAGCTTTAACCAACTTCCAGAGAGTCTCTAAATCTTCTCTATCAATGTTCTAAAGCATCTTAATCATTGATGAATACCTTTTTGAACTTTCATCAGCTCTTATCAAGTGATAGAATCCCTTCTGTCATTCTTTAACAATCTTCTATTCAATAATCATTGAAGGTTTGGTAGCTAGAGGTATAACATCAATTGCTATTTCCTTTTTATCTTGAACTATCTCCATATGCTTTTTCATCTTAGCTTCATCATTTTCTTTAGCTTCTTTACGCTCATCTGTCTCTTTATCATCCTTCATTCTTTGTCTTTTAGAAGATTCTTGTTTCTGCTCATTCCTTGCTCTTTTCTTACCAATTGATTTCTTTCTGCTGCATTCAGCTTTCTTTTCACTGCTTTTTAGTTCTTCAGAATCCATGGGTTTAAAATTGTTTATCCAACCCATTGTCTTATCAAAAGCCTTTTGGATTTCTTCATAACTCTTATTCTTCAACTGGTTATGAGTAAATCCTCCTATATTCTTCAAATAAGTGAACATATGATTCCTTCTCTGACCTTGTGTTAGTGGCTTTCTTCTCTTTTCTTTTGCTCTTAACTTAGAAAAGTGTCTCTTCCTTTCATTCATTAGTTCCATAAACAATTTTGACTTTTCTTCAATAGTTAATTCACCTTGCTCTTGCTCCTGTAATCTTTTACACAGCTTATAGTCAGCATCTATCATAGCTTACACATTGTCCCATTCTTCAATTTTTGCTAAAGTGGCTTGTTCTTGTAATTTAACATTCTCTTTTTCAAGCCTTGCTACTTCTTGTTCTTCAGCATCTAGACTTCTTGCAAGCTCTTCATCAAGCCTTATTTGATCCTTTTTATTCAAAGGAAGTTCAGGTTCAACCATCTTAGCTTTGCCTTTATCCTTAATGCTTGAAGAAGATACTGATGTTGGTGTTCTTGTTGTAGTTTCACCAGCATATCTAAATGTAATGCCTTTAGCTTTGAGAATTGTTGAAGGTGCTACTGTAACTGTACTCTGTATTGGCACTTGTATCACAACTTTAGATTTTGCACTCTTTAATTCAGCCAATGTTTGAGCTAAGGTAATCTCTACTTCAGTTATAACAGGTGGTGACACAGCAATAGTAGAAGGAGCAGCAGTACTAACTGGAATAGTAGAGGGAGCAGCAGTACTAACTTCTTTAGGTATCACATCATGCTCTTTTTTAGTCATATCATTTTTAGCAAAAACTTCATCACCAATAAGAGCATATGTGTCAAACATTTCTGTATCATCTGACCTCCCCTGAGTATCATCAACTAAAGAAACTTCAGCATCATTGTTAATGTCTTTAATACTCCTCCCCTGTTTGGAGGCATCCTCCTGAGCACCCAAACCTTTATCATTTAAGGATTCTACTCTCCTTGTGGTACCAACCCTGTACAATCTTTTGAACTTATGAGTTCTCTTGCTGGCCTTCTTCTCAAGTTTCTTCACCCTACTTTTCAAACTGGCTATCTCTAAAGCTTGAGTTGTCTTTGTAGTCTCCAAGGCAAGAACTCTATCAGATAATTTGGTATAAATTTTCATCAATTCATGAAGTTGCATTCTATCCTCACCACTTTGAAATGGATCATAGGAATGTTTAGGTACAGACTCCTCATTTGTCTCCTTTTTAGTCATAGGTTCTGTAGAAGCACTAGATTGTGAAACCTCAATGTCCTTTCTCTGCTTCCTTCTAGACTGTTTCTTCTAGGGTTTAGATGTAGATGGTTGAGTAGGAATGGGTGTTTGTTGAGAATTAGTAGGAATGTCTGAATCTACACCCTCTTCTTGAGTAGCTTGAACCATCATTGTTGCAAACAGGGGTGTTACTCTCCCAGAAATTTTTTTTCCTTCTCTCTTCATGTTGGCAAAGATTTTCTATATGTGTAAGGGGATAACATAAGTCGTCTTGTGATGTGACATATCACCAAGCTGTTGATTAATAAACACTTGTACAAATCGTGGATACATCAGAAATTTAACCTCACCCTCTAAGTGCTTTACCATAGCAACAAAAATATACTTGGATAGGTTAAATTTTTGGTTTGTGGCCAAGCATATGATTGCAAAGGCCACAGTGCTACTGAATTCGTTCCATGCAGTGGTCTTAGCACTAAGGCATTGCGTAATGGTATGAATTAAAAACTTCCATTATGGAGAAAAGAAAGCATTATAGAATGTAAGTTTCAGAGAAGGTTTTTCATACCCCATCCTCGCTAGTTCTTCAAAGATAGTATCAGTTGGCAAATAATCAGTACCACCTGCATCTTCTAAGTTAAGATCACGTCTAATACTTGTCTATGTGATTATCACATTCTTCTTATCAACTAGGGCTTGTAACTGATGTTCTCTATTAACCGTCTTTACCTTTGTTGTTGGCCAGAACTGTTCAATGCAAGATGTATAGATAGTAGGATTGACAGTTAAAGCATAACGAATTTGGTTAGCATTCAGAAAATCAATATTTTCATGAAACCCATTACTTTCAGCAGGTTTTTCCAAGAATGCGACCATGTTGTGAGTATCAGCAAAAGTTAGGGTTGACATTGGTTTGTGTTTTGATGATTAAATATGAAATTAAGTTAAGGTTTACGTTTAGAGAGTGTTTGAATGATTGAAATCGAATTAAGAATAAAATGAAACCCTAAATCGAAGTATTTATAAAATCACCCTCAGCAACATTAACTTAAACTGACAACACTATGTTAAGCCTAGCAGTATTAAGTTTTACCTAACAACATTAACATATGCCTAACAGTAGTAAGTAACCTGACAGCAATAACTCAATAGCATCAACTTAAGCTTAGCAGCATTAATGTATACCAGCAGTATTAACCTAAAGCTAACAGCATTAAGTTTGAGTTACCAGCATTAACTTCAATTTCATTACAAAAAGTATTTCCATCATCAATATTAATTCTCACAAGCTCTCTTTCTGTTTTTAAACTCACAATATCTCTCATTTCTTTTTCTCACTGAAACACTCTGTTTGTTTTTCATGCACACATATCTCTTTCTGTTCTTACTCACATTATCTCTCATTTCTTTTTCTCACTGAAACACTCTGTCTGTATTTCATGCACACATCTCTCTTTTTGTTTTTACTCACAATATCTGACAGTTTTGTACAAAGTTCCATTAATTCATTTGGTTTCATACTGTCCTCCCCACTTCCAAGTATGTTAACTCTTAAGAGAGGTAGATCATTGGACTGTTTGGATGCAGCCTCAAACCTAGTTTGAGCTTCTGCACCCCTCAATATGGTAACTTGGCACCTAGGACCACTACCTGAATTAGTTCCCTGAGGAAAAGACTCATTAAGTGTTGCCATGGATTGGGTCCTATTTATGTTACCACTGTCCTGATCTGCTTCTAAGCTAGAAGCAGTAGTGGCAGCCCTTTCCATTCTGTCTTCCCACTCCTTATAGATAGTCTCATCTGTAACAAGGTGAATAGGTCAACTAGACTAAGATATCTAATTGTTCCTTTTGGCTATCCTAGGTTTGTAAGTCTTGAGATGATGATAAAACAGTGATTGGTTCTTTATTAGAGTGTTGAGCAGGTGTGGATGTGTGTTGGGGATCAGTGGGTTGTCCTGACCCTTCACCCACTGCTTCTTAATGTTACATTCCCTTTCATCCAATCTTAATTAACCTCCCCTCAAACAATACTTCAGAGATTGAGTAATCTAATGCTAACAATTAGAAAGTTAAACCTGCTAACATCAAAAGCCTTTGTGAGAAGATCTACAACATTATGGTATGTGTGAATCTTGATCACTTAAATCAATTTCTTCTCATAAGAATCTCTGATGAAATGGTGCCTAATCTCTATGTGCTTGGTTTTAGAGTGAAACACTAGATTCTTCATAATACAAATGGTGCTTTCATTATCAATGTAAATCTTAGTGTTCATGAAGTTAAATCCATAATCAAGCATTTGATTTTGAATCCATAACACCTGTCCACAGCAATTAGTAGCAGCAACATACTCTGCCTCAGTAGTATAGTTGGCAACTATAGTCTGCTTCTTGCATTGCCATGAAATCAATCTTCTTCTAACAAATTGACAACCTCCTGTTGTGGATTTCATGTCTAAGCTAGCTCCAGCATAATCACTATCAGAAAAAGCCTCCAAGTCAAATGGTGAATCTCTAGGATACCAAAGGCCCAATTTAGGTTGACCTTTCAAGTATCTAAAAATTCTTTTCATAGCATGAATATGTGAAGTCTTTGGTGTAACTTGGAACCTTGCACAAGCACAAACAGCAAACATTATGTCAGGCCTAGAAGTTGTTAAGTACATCAATGATCCAATCATTGATCTGTATAAATGAACATCTACAGCTTCAGCTTCTTCATCCTTAACCAATGCCTTATTAGTCTCTATTGGAGTGCTTGCTGTCTTCACAGTTGAAAAATCAAACTTCTTTAATATTTTAGCCACATATTTGTCTTGGCTAATGAAGATTCCATCCTCCTTCTATTGTACTTGCAATCCTAAGAAGAAAGTGAGTTCCCCTATATAACTCATCTGGAATCTCTTGTGCATCAAACCTTCAAACTCATCACATAAGGACTTCTTTGTGGATCCAAAGATGATATCATCAACATACACCTGTACTAACAAGATATCACCTTTGTCCTTCTTGATAAACAAAGTCTTATCTATAGTGCCTCTTCTAAATCCATTTTCAATTAAGTAGGTAGACAAGGTCTCATACCAGGCTTTATGAGCTTGATGTAGACCATATAAAGCTTTTTCTACCTTATACACTTTGTCAAGGAAATGTGGATCTTCAAAACCAGGAGGTTGACACACATATACCTCCTCTTCAATAGTACCATATAAAAAGGCACTCTTTACATCCATCTAGTACATAATAAACCCCATAAATGATGCATAGGCCAAAAATAACCTGATTGCTTCTATCCTAGCAACAGGAGCAAAAACCTCATCATAATCAATTCCTTCTTCTTGAGTATAACCTTGTGCAACCAGTCTTGCTTTGTTTCTGACTACAATTCCTCTCTCTTCTTTCTTATTTCTAAAGACCCATTTGGTTCCAATTGCCCTATTGCCATTAGGTAAATCCACCAGAGTCCAAACCTTTTGAAGTTTAAATTGTAGAAGCTCCTCTTGCATTGCCTCTACCCAGCTTGGATCTACCAAAGCTTGAATCACCTTCTTGGGTTCTTTTTGAGAGAGAAAACAGGCAAATAAGCAGTTTTGATAATCTTTGTGATTTGTTCTCCTCTGCTTATTAATGTAACTAACCATAGCATGTTCATCAGAAATCTTGGTCATTCTCCTTCTTTGAATAGCTGAATTTAAGTCTCCAATGATCTGGTCTTTAGGATGATCCTTGTCAATTCTGGTTGTGGGAATAGGACTAACATTCATTGTTGTTTCCAAGTTGTTGAGGTCAGCCTTTGCACCTACATCTTCATCATTATAAGAATTACCAAAAATTCTAGTATCATCAATTAAAAATACATTTGGAACATGTGGAAGAGCAAATGAATTTTTAAAAGGAGAAAATCATTCAAATAGATGATCCTCAAATGCATTAGAAGCTTCAGCAGCATGAACTAGTGATAATGGATCATCATTAGTAAAAGTTGGTCCAGCAGCACTAACAGGTGTACCAACAGTATTAAAACTATTAGTACTGTTAGTCTGCTTTTCCTATTAAAGTAGCCTTTCAAACTCACTTCTTGTGTCTTGTTCATACTCCTCACCTTTATCAGAAGCTACACTTTCATTCACTTCTATAGGCTTCATACCAACATCTTTTTAACTGTCCTTAGGACCTTGAGAGATTAATGGATCAGTTGTGTAGAAAGGTATCAGGATGTACTCTTGTTCAGGTTCTATCTTTTTTTCAGCTTGACATGCAACAATGTTATCTGTTTTTCCTGCAATACCATTAGTTTGATTTCCTGCAATAACTGGCACATAGTTCATAGATATTGTCAAAGAATCAACATCAAAAATCCAGTCTGGTCCATTTTCTTTCACATTAGGTGCATTTTCAAGAAATTTAATATTTAAGGTTTCTTCAACAATCTTGGTCCTTCTGTTAAATACTCTCACAACCTTACTAATCATAGAGTACCAAAAAAATCCCTCATCAGCTTTTTCATCAAACTTGCCTAGATTATCCCTGGTATTTAAGATGGTAACAGGACACCCAAAAGGTTTCATGAAGTCTATCAATGGGGTTCTTCCACGAATAAGTTCATAAGGTGTCTTGTTATAAGACTTAATGACTATGACCCTATTTAGCACATAGCAAGCAGTATTAACTGCTTCAGCCCAAAAAGTGGTTGGTAAATTAAAGTCAACTAACATAGTTTTTGCAGCCTCTAGCAGTGTTCTATTCTTCCTCTCAGCAACACCATTTTGCTGAGGAGTCCTAGCAACACTGAATTCCCTCTTAATACCCTTCATTTCACAAAACTGATTTATTACACTATTTTTGAACTCAGTTCCATTATCACTTCTGATAACTTTTACTTTGTGGTCTAGTTGATTTTCTATTTCTATTATGAAGGTCTTTAATATCC
>BQNB010048140.1:0-42721 GCA_026074375.1 Tanacetum coccineum
TCTAGTGTTTCACTCTAAAACCAAGCACATAGAGATTAGACACCATTTCATCAAAGATTCTTATGAGAAGAAGTTGATTCAAGTGATCAAGATTCACACAGACCATAATGTTGCAGATCTTCTCACAAAGGCTTTTGATGTTAGCAGGTTTAACTATCTAATTTCTAGCATTAGATTACTCAATCTCTGAAGTATTGTTTGAGAGGCGGTTAATTAAGATTGGATGAAAGGGAATGTGACATTAAGCAGCAGTGTATGAAGGGTCAGGACAACCCACTGATCCCCAACACACATCCACATTTGCTCAACTCTCTAATGAAGCACCAATCACTATTTTATAATCATATTAACCCAAAAAGACTCAAAAACCTAGGAAATCCAAAAGGACCACTAAGACATCTCAGTCTAGTAGACCTATACACCTTGTTGCAGATGGGACTATCCATAAAGAGTTGGGTGATAGAATGGAAAGGGCTGCCACTACTGCTTCTAGCTTAGAAGCAGAGTAGGACAGTGGTAACATAAATAGGACCCAATCCATGGCAACACTTAATGAGTCTTTTCCTTAGGGAACTAATTCAGGTAGTGGTCCCAGGTGCCAAGTTACCATATTGGGGTTGTAGATGCTCAAACTAGGTTTGAGGCTGCATCTAAATAGTCTAATGATCCACCTCTCTCAAGAGTTAGCACACTTAGAAGTGGGGAGGACAGTATGAAACTAATAGAAATTGTACAAAACTATTAGATATTATGAGTAAAAACAGAAAGAGAGATGTGTGCATGAAAAACAGACAGAGTGTTTCAGTGAGAAAAAGAAATGAGAGATATTGTGAGTTTAAAAACAGAAAGAGAGCTTGTGAGAATTAATATTGATGATGGAAATGCTTTTTGTAATGAAATTGAAGTTAATGCTGGTAACTCAAACTTAATGTTGTTAGCTTTAGGTTAATACTGCTGGTATACATTAATGCTGCTAAGCTTAAGTTGATGTTGTTGAGTTACTGCTGTCGGGTTACTTACTACTGTTAGGCATAAGTTAATGCTGTTAGGCAAAACTTAATACTGCTAGGCTTAACATAGTGCTGTCAGTTTAAGTTAATGCTGCTGAGGGTGATTTTATAAATACTTCGATTCAGGGTTTCATTCGATTCTTTATTCGATTTCAATCATTCAAACACTCTCTAAACGTAAACCCTAACTCAATTTCATCTTTAATCATCAAAACACAAAACAATGTCAACCCTAACTTTTGCTGACACTCACAACATGGTCGCATTCTTGGAAAAACCTGCTGAAAGTGATGGGTTTCATGAAATTATTGATTTTCTGAATGCTAACCAAATTCGTTATGCTTTAACTGTCAATCCTACTATCTATACATCTTGCATTGAACAGTTCTGGGCAACAGCAAAGGTAAAGACGGTTAATGGAGAACGTCAGTTACAAGCCCTAGTTGATAAGAAGAAGGTGATCATCACGGAGACAAGCATTAGAAGTGATCTTTACTTAGAAGATGCAGGTGGTACTGATTGTTTGCCAACTGCTACTATCTTTGAAGAGTTGGCAAGGATGGGGTATGAAAAACCTTCTCAAAGGCTTACATTTTATAAAGCTTTCTTTTTTCCACAATGGAAGTTCTTAATTCATACCATTACGCAATGCCTAAGTGCCAAGACCATTGCATGGAATGAATTCAGTAGCACAATGGCCTCTGCAATCATATGCTTGGCCACAAACCAAAAATTTAATTTTTCCAAGTATATTTTTGATGCTATGGTAAAGCACTTAGAAGGAGGGGTCAAATTTCTAATGTATCTATGATTTGTACAAGTGTTTATCAATCAACAACTTGGGGATATGTCTCATCACAAAAAGATTTATGTTACCCCCTCACACATAAAGAAAATCTTTGCCAATATGAAGAGAAAAGGAAAGGACTTTTCTGGGAGAGTAACACATCTGTTTGCAACAATGATGGTTCAAGCTAATCAAGAAGAGGGTGTAGATTCAGGCATTCCAACTGATTCTCAACAGACACCCATTACTACTCAACCATCATCCTCTAGACCTCAGAAGAAACAGTCTAGGAGGAAACAGATGAAGGAAACTAAAGTTCCTCAAGATGAGACACACCATGATGATAGTGTTCTTGTACCTTCCAATGATCCACTTCTCAGTGGTGAGGATAGAATGCAACTAACAGAATTGATGATTTTGTGTACCAACTTACAAAAACATGTTCTTGATTGGAGAAGGCAAAGGATGCTCAAGCAAAAGAGATTGTTGGTTTAAAAAAGAGGGTCCAAAAGTTGGAAAGGAAAATGAAATCAAGAACTACAGGGTTAAAAGGATTAAGGAAAGTTAGTGAATCTAGAAGGGTTGCATCCTCTGAGGAACAGAGAAGTGGGTGCTCAGGAAGATCATCCAATGAGGAGGATTATTTGAAGACATTGACAAGGATGCGAGAAGTTTCTTTTGTTGATGAAACCCAGGGGAGTCAATGATGCAGAAATGTTTGATACAGATGATCTTCATGGTGATGAGGTGATTGTGGATAGTCAGTGTAAGAAACAAAGCAGAGTGAAAGGTTGGATGAAAAGAGTAGGTTATACTAGTGTTGAAGAAGCGCCCCCTATCAATTCCAGTTACTACTTACTCAGGTGAAGAGTAACTGCTACCAAGATTGATGAAATTACTACTACTAGTGCTCCAACAATAGCTATTGATGAAATAACTTTGGCTCAAACTCTTATTGAAATCAAAGTAGCTAAACCTAAAGCTGTTACTACTGCTGCTACAACAACAACTACTACAAGACCCAAGGCTAGAGAGGTTGTAGTTCAAGAGCTAAGTGAATTCAGAACAAAAACATCATCTCCACAAGCATTACAACCTTCAAAGACTAAAGACAAAGGAAAAGCAATAATGATTGAGCCTAAAGTACCTTTGAAAAAGAATGATCAAGTTTCTCTTAATGAAGAAATGGCAAGAAATCTTGAAGCTCAGTTGCAAGCTGAACTTATAGAAGAAGAGAGGCTTGCAAGGAAAAAGGAAGAAGAAGCCAACATAGCTTTGATTGAATCATGGGAAAATACATAAGCTATGATAGAGGCTAATAGATTGATGGCTGAGAGACTCCAAACAAGAGAGCAAGAGTAGTTGACAGATGAGGATAAGGCAAAACTATTTATGGAATTCATGGAGAAGAGAAGAAAACATTTTGCTGCTTTAAGAGCACAAGAAAAGAGAAATAGACCTCCTACCAAGACATAAAAGAGAAATCAAATGTCTATCTATCTTAAGTATATGGGTGGATATAAACACAATCAGCTAAAGGGCAGAAGCTATGATGAAATCCAAAAGTTGTTTGACAAGGAAATGAAGAGAGTAAATTCTTTTGTGGCTATGAATTCAAAGGGTCAAGAAATCAGTGAAAAGAAGGATGAAAGCAGTTCTAAAAAGGCAGAAATTGCACAAGATAGTAGTGCAAAGAGAGCAGGGGATAAACTAGAATCTGATAAGTCTAAGAAGCAAAAGACTGATGAGAATGAAGAAGTTGAAGTAGATAATGAAACTAAGCTAAAAAATCATATGGTATCAGTCAAAGATGATGATATAGCAATTGATGCTATACCACTTGCTACCAAACCTCTAGTGATTGTTGAATACAAGCTTATTAGAGAAGGAATAATGGGACATTATCAATTGATAAGAGCTAATGGAAGTTTTAAGAGATATTCTTCTATGATTAAGATGCTTCAGGGTATTGACAAAGAAGACTTGGAGACTCTCTGGAAGTTGGTCAAAACAAACCATAATGATACAAGGCCTGAAGATGACCATGAAAGAGTGTTGTGGGGTAATTTAAAAGTCATGTTTGAACCAGACATAAAAAGTGATGTATGGAGAAATCTACAAGGATACAAAGTGACTGTTTGGAAGTTGTTCGATTCCTATGGAGTGCACTTTGTAAGGTTTGGAAATGTACATATTTTTATGTTGGTTGAGAAAAGATATCCTCTTACACCAATAACAATCATAAATATGCTCAATAAGAAACTTCAAGCTGATTATTGGAATGAGATGTGCTATCAACTACTCAAGCTCATGGTAAAGCAGCACCAGGGTCAATGAAGTATTTGAATGCATCTTCCTGATAGTGATGAGGACTTTTAATAAAGAAACTTGAAGATTCATATAATGAACATCAAGTTTAGGGGAGGATTGTTAGGACTTAAAGACTTCAAGATGATTTTTAGAGTTACTACTGATCAGTACTGATGGTACAAAAAATTATGCTGCTGGATTACAACTGTTAGAAGGATAAAGACGAGTAAAGAGATAAGGATTGTCTGGAGAACAAGAATACTTACGAAGATAAGTATTAAGTTATTTTTTGTAAAAGATATGTATAATGTATTTGTTTAAGAGATTACATTTTCTTTTAGAAAAGATCATGATATCTTAGGAAAGTAATGTAAAGCCTTTTAGGACTCCTTGGTCCCCTATAAAGGGAGGCTCAAGACATTAAGTTGATATAGAAGTTTTTTTTATAGTTGTAAGTCGATTAAAAAGCTTCAAGTGTAACCCTAGTACTGAGTGAAGATACACGTATTATTAATCTAATATTATTGGAGCATTTGGTGTATTATCTTTGTTCATTCACAATTACTTTTTTATTCATAATACTTCTAGATATTAAGGTGTAGATTCCGCATACACTTTAGTATACATACAAAGTTTCTACAACAAGTTATTTTGGATTTATCCAAGGTAATTTAACCTTAGACAAGCTAAGGAATCGATCAAGGATTGGGATCAACATAATAAATTGGTATTTTCAGTCTTATAAATTTAAATCTTTTGAAACACATCAAGACAACATTCCATGAACGTACAAACGCCACTAGTGCTTTTTCAGTCGACGTGGTCGCTCGTGTGGTCAGAGTTGGTATAAACTATAGTTTCTATACCAGTTATTTTTGGATACCATAATCCTAAGTGGGCCATACCTCTAATATATCTAAATATATGCTTAACGGCTTCTAAGTGGGTAGTTTTAGGATTTTCTTGTAAACGCACACATAAGAAAACACTAAACATAATATCAGGCCTACTTACAGTTAAATAAAGTAAACTGCCAATCATACCTCAATATTTAGTGTTATCCATGAAGTCAGCTTCGTCGTCCTTGGTTAGCTTGATTTCCGTTGACATCGGCGTCTTGGTTGGCTTAGAATCTTCCAACTTGAACTTCTTTAACATTTCGTTGATGTACTTGGATTGATTAAAAAAGATCCCGTCTTTCATTTGTTTTATTTGAAGACCTAAAAAGAAGTTCAACTCCCCCATCATACTTATTTCAAATTTGTCGTGCATGATTTTGGCAAAATCATCGCACAAATTTTGACATGTAGATGCAAATATAATGTCGTCAACATATATTTAAACAATGATAAGATGTGTTTTTGATTTTTTGTAAAAAGTGTGTTGTCGACCATTCCTATAGAGTACTTGTGTTTTAGAAAAAAATGCTTTTAGTCTATCTTACCAACCTTTAGGAGCTTGCTTAAGACCGTACAATGCCCTTTTAAATTTATAAACGTAATTTGGTTTTTCAAAATCAATAAAACCTGGAGGTTGAGCAACGTAAACCTCTTCGTTTATAAAACCATTTTGAAAAGAACTTTTTACATCCATTTAGTATACTTTAAAATCATTTGCACAAGCGAGAGCAAGAAGTATTCAGATTGACTTTAGTCTAGCTACCGGAGTGTATGTTTCATCCTAATTTACATCGTGTATGATCTAATATCTAAATCATCTTCACTTCACATGAATATCATAGAAAATAAAGAGAGAAAGATCATAGGAGAAGAGAGAGAGAGAGAGAGAGAGAGAGAGAGAGAGAGAGAGAGAGAGAGAGAGAGAGATAGAAAGAGAGAGAGAGAGAGAGAAAGAAAAGAGAGTTGGAAGAATTATAGAGAAAAGAAAAGATGGTGGATTATACAAGCACAGACAACATGCAAGATAACCAACACCCTCTCCATGCTAAGGAGAGGGGTATTTATAGTTGATGTGCATAACCTAGGTCGCCTAGGTTGAGCTTCATGGGTCGGGCTCGGGTTTTGGTTGGGCTTAAGCCCGAAACGCTTACAATATTATATTAATAAATGAGCTTGATACCCTTTCTAGCCTATTACAATGTATATAAAATAATGACCGTGACTTTCTAAATTAATGACCTTAACTTCTTTGTTCGACTCAATATTTTGAGGCTAACAATCTCCCTTGAAGTAAGGTCATTGAACTCTTTGATCTATAAGCTCTTTAAGCTCTTGTAGTCTTGGTCTTGGTCTAGGTCTTTATATTTGATGTAGGCTTGTTCCTTCATGCTGTATGATCTTTGATCTTGAGCCTTTGTTGTTGTCTTTTGACTTTGTCTTTAATTATGAGATCTTTAAATCTTTCTCCTTGAGATCTTTGCCATCTTGCGATCTTGTATCTTGACCAACATGCTCATACTATGCATCATCTTGAAAGCTTGCTAACAATCTCCCTTGAAAATCTTTGTCTTGTTATTCTTGATATCTTTAAGAAAGATCTTGAACATCAGAGTTACGAAAGTCTTCGTCTTTGTTTGATCTTGAGCTTTCTTGATTCTTGAATCTTGATGCTTTTAGTAAGTCTTTATAGCTTGAGCATGAGCATGTGGTAATGAATATGAATTGCTCTGGTAATGAACTAACTCTGTAGAAATAAACCTGCACTTTAATAGGGTTAGTGATAACAACAAATATGACGCAATGGATATTGTCATTACTTCAAGTTTTGGTTACGTTAACCTTCGGTTCCTTGAGGGTCGTTTTATAGTATAATATTGTACATGTGATCAGGTAGATTCATTATAAGAACCTCCTTGACAGGGTTTCCAGCTCAAAGTGTTAGATCCTCTAATGCAAATGCATTAGATTCACCATACTTGCTCGTTCTCTTTACCGGACACCTCAAAGCAGGCTGCCTCATTAATATTATTCCTACTATTAAAATGGTAAAAGTGAATCAATTAGTTACTATCTTACTGATTGAGTCGTCAATTCATTTACTGGACCAAATCGATATCCAGTTGTCACAAGTTTGATTCATATAGAATCTCGCAAGTCACCTACCGTAGTGCTGTTTGATGATGACACTAGAAGGATTTCCATTCGTCATTGTGAATACTAAAGAGTATCACTCTGAATGTTCTGGCAAAATCACAAGTATAATGCGTAGGACTCTTATTAAAAGCTTGTGAACTTAAATGTGTCCAACAAGTGTTTTTGTCATTCATGTGTCCTAATGAGATTTATAATTGATCTCTTTGGCTCTATACTCGATTTGTGCACTTTGGTTTTAGTGATCGAAGGCTAGAGCAGACTGCCACCTTTTCAATATCAACAATCTCAGAGTGAGAAGTCAATAGATGTCGTGTGTATCTTTGTGACAAATGAGACAAAAATCTTTTGAGAGAAACTTGAATAGCTGGGAAGGGTTGTGTAGTGCATTACTGGGTCCATGATGTCTTTCTTCAATACCAGAATTCATCTTTGTGAAGACCGATAGCATATGTATTGACCCGGTTTCTGCCTAAAGTTGTATGGAGGGCTTCTTTCTTTTCACCCTTTATCTTTACATTTCTTTTTCATTCTTTAACCCCTTCAATGTTTACCAAGATGTCATTACTATCACCATGTTGTGATTGTTCCGGTGATAATTCATACCTTTTCTCATTCTTTTCCAAATCATACCTAAGGACTGCTATTTCTAACTATGGAATGTCATCAGGTATATCCCTTTGGTTCTGGTTGGATCATAAGACTAATACCTAACCTAACCACCTTGTGACTTCAAAATCGTCATGAATTAGTAGGTTATTGGGTATTTGATTGTAACCTTAAACCCATTTTGAAAATCAATCAAAGTGTTTGATAGAATACCAAAAACATTTGACACTTTAAGAGTTTCATCTTTTGAAATACTCCCCCTTCACAGGTGCATCGATATTCGAAAGTGTTTTGCACATGTAGGTAGAAGTAAAAAAGCACTTTGAGTCTTTTAGATCACTTATTATTTTTCTTGATCACATTTTAATCATTTTCTCTCCTTATTTTAAATAATAAATCTCTTAGTATTTGAAATACCAATTGATTGAAATTTGTCATGAAAAATATCCGAGAAGAAAAATGTTGAAGCGTGAATTAATGGAACATTGTCTTTTTGTTTTTGCTCACCCTCAACAATACATGTAACACTACTTGTCATTGAAATAACACCAATGTAATGTTAAGGGATGGAGATAGTGTTGAGTACACAATTTTTGAAAGTTTATGAAATGACATTTGAAGAATACTTGAAAAAATTATTTGTGAAGACTATATCTTTATGAACACATAAAAAATAGTCATGAAAGAATGTGTTCAAAAACATCAAAACTTTTTGGATGTCAATCTCAGATGAGATAAGATGCCTCGGTATAACACACTTCATACGAGTACTAGTATGATAGACCTTTCACCATTGGACGTACTCTAAAGAATAACGCAAGAGTATTTTAAGAATACCCTAATTAATGTGACTTATCATTATATTAGTCTTGAAAAGTTTTCTCACATTTACCACTTTTAGGTGTTGAGCACACAATTTTAAAAGATATTGAATTATCATTGAAAAATTCTTGAAAAATTATGCTCAGACATCTTTTATAGTTATATGTTTTAGATACATGAAAATTGTCTTTAAAATAATGTATCTAACAACATTAAATATTTGGTTTTGTAAAACTTACCCTCAAAAATTGAT
This sequence comes from Tanacetum coccineum, assembly GCA_026074375.1. NCBI lineage: Eukaryota > Viridiplantae > Streptophyta > Magnoliopsida > Asterales > Asteraceae > Tanacetum > Tanacetum coccineum. The sequence goes on from BQNB010048140.1 coordinate 8,842, forward strand.
CCACTTTTAAAAATGATCGTCTTTTGAAAGTTCTGTAAGGAAGGGAGTGTTGAACACACAATTTTGAAAGATACCACAATTGATAAATCACCTTTTTTGTGAAATGCTGTTATGAAATAGTTATTCTTGAAAAATTATGTTTAACTTTTTGACAAACCACTTGTTAGAAGACTTATCTTCAAACAGTAAGGATAAGCACACCAAAGCGTACATTGTCCTTTCTTGATCTTAAAACTTTGAATGTCTTGTGTAACTTGCTCAAGACTGAGAAAATTGCTTTTCTCGTTGTTAGGATAAGTTACCTTATAGATAATCTTTCATTTCTTTGAAGTTCGGGTTATATATTGATTTGCACATAAGACATAAAGAAAAATTAGAAATGACATGTTTTGAAACTTTTAAACTCTTGCTCGAACTTCATTTACGCACCTGTGTCAATGTTAATCAAAATTTATAGGTATGTAAATGTTATCGATTCCAAGAGACATGTCAAGAAGATTCTTTTTGCTATTTTTTGATTTTCTAATTTTGTATTTTGTTTTTGAAATTTTCTATTTTTCTATTTTGTTTTTCTTGGTTTTATATTTTTTATTTTTCTTTTTTTCAAAAGTATTTACAAGTCGATGTTTGATGATATATCAAGCAGGCTCATTTGCTAGAACCTCCAGTTCTACTGAAGTCAAACATCTCATACCAAGTCTTCCAACAAGGTACTCAAACCTTTCTAGCGAAATAGCTTTTGTAAACATGTCAGCTAACTGGTATTCAGTTCTGACGAAGTATAATTCAACTATACCACGTTCAACCTGTTCCTTGATGAAATGATAACGGACATTGATGTGCTTGGTGCGTGAGTGATGTACAGGGTTGCACGAGATGGCTATGGCTGACTGGGAGTCGCAGTATAACGGTATTATGTTGTAATAAGTAGTCACAGCCATAAACCTAAGTTTGTGTTTTTTTTAAAATCATACCAAAAACTTGATGCAAAACTCGCAGTATAAGTGCCACTAACTCGCTTCGTATCTGCATTGACAGTGTAGTGCAGTCATGCTCTCTTAAATCCAAACTGACTACTTATTCACCTAAAAATTTGTAATACCCCTAAGTTATTTTTGCGTGTATCAAGAAAACATGTGTGGTTAGCGTCTGAAAAGCGGTTAGTTCAAAACCAGAATCATTCGGATACGAGAGTCCTATGTTAATGGTATTCTTTAAGTATCAAAAGATTCTTTTAACCTCTTTAGGTGCTTTTCCATTGGTCTTGCTTGATAACATGCACAGTAACATACTACTTTCACTAAGTCTGGTCTACTGGAAATTAGATACAAGAGTGACCCTATCATACTTCGATATCTTGTTTGGGCTACGGTTATTCCACTCAGATCAGCATCCAGCTTAGGTTTAGTAACCATTGGTGTACCAATGTTGTCACATTTATCAATTCCATGTTTTTTGAGTATTTCTAAAGCATACTTAGATTGGTTGATAAAGATATGATAACGCTCAAATAGGGTATATTTTTAGCAGCATTATCATGGTTTATTGTACGTGTTATTTGGTTAATTTAATGTGCTTATGCTACTAATATTGCACAAAGGTTGATTTTTATGTTTGTAGATAGCCAAGATTAAGAAAGTGAAGAAAAGACCAAGAGAAGATCAATAAACGAATATTTATGCATGTATAAAGTTTCCCACCAAGAACGAGTATCGTGGATGCATTATCGAGAAGAAATATCATATGGAGATCATTTTCGGGAGCAAGGAAAAGTATTTTATTGACTTTGGAGTCATTTGAGTCAAACCTGACCAAGAAACGAGCTTCTGGAAAGTCAAAACAAAGAAAAGAAAAAAGTGAAAAATCTAAAAATTCATCCAGTCAAAAGGCTCCTCCTTCAGGTAGTTAGGCTAAAACATGTCAAAGTGACAAATTGCATATGGTCGAACGACCCAAGCCCAGAGTCGTCCGGATAGATTACGTCTAACCTCCCAAAGTTGCATAAAATATGTAATTAGTACATTAACCCTCAAGTCCAATCATGTTCTCCCAATAACTTATATTTCTGGAATCGTCATGAATCTTGGAGGCTAAGGAGTGCTCTAGTATATATACAACCATTTAGGGCCATCCAAAAAGATAATACTATATATACTTTTCTTAACCTATCTCTGCTATAACACACCAGTCTCTCCTACCACCCCCACCATTTTCTAGAGGTGTTGGGGGCTGGTTTGGTCGCCACCTACATCTCATAAGCCTTAAATGAATTAGAAAAGAAATCCAAGATCCATAAATGATCTAATCTCCAACAATCCTTGTTACCAAACACCCTAAGGACATACACTCATAGCATGAGGTTGATTTCTAGGAAGGTTTTAGGTAGGATGAATTGTATTTTGGTTGTTTCTTTTGGTTAGAATCATTGGGATACTCTAGTTTGATGTCTAGCCTTTGGTACTCGAACTCTAATGTTTGGTAACTTCTTCTAATATTAAATCATGTTTATGTTTATGTTTGTGGTGATTCATGTGTTTTGTGTGTTTGATCTTGTGAATGATGTGTTATACTTGTTTCGTTCATATGAAAACTTGTGATAAAAGGAATGTATGGATTTTAATTAGTGTTTATTTGGATTATGATGATAACATCATATTTGGTTAAATTGGAACTTGTTCTTGTTTATTTTTTTGGTTAATCATTGGGGGGGGTTTTTTTTATATTTTAATTTTTTTATTTTTATGAGTCCTATATAGGTTGAAAGGATTCTCAATAGTGCTTGATTTCAATTCATTAATCGACAAATGATTTGGTCGTGTGCTTTATGACGATTGTGCAAGAGAATTACTAAACATAACAAGTAAAGGTTTAATTTAGATTAATGTCGAAATAAGTCTTTTGAATATGTTGTTCTAATCATCTTTCAAGTAAATGGAACATAACAATCGATAACATCAAAGTGTATAGGTTGAAAGGATTTTTTGTTGTTGTTGGTTAAGCATAAGGCTCATGATATGATCACTTGATTGTGACTTATGTATAAATGATTTATCAAAGATAATATGTTTTCCAAACTAAACATCCTAATATCCATGTGATCATTTGTCCAAACAAGTATGTTCTTGTGTGCTTGCTTAATATTGCTTTTCCATATTGCTTTTCTAGGTGGCTTCATCTGTGACAATCACAACCACCACCTTGTGACTTGCTTAAACAAACAAACAATACTCAAGTGCAACCAAGTCTCGTGGGACAACCTTAACTTACCAAACCCTAACTACACACGACTAGGGTATACTTTCCCGAATGTGTTCCTAGTTAAACTGGTAATTCTTCTTTATAAATTTAAAGCTTAATATGAATGCATCAAGATACCTCGTGGGGATTGGTGGATCTGAAGTCCTAAAAAGAAATTCATTTCTCCCATTAAGAACATCTCAAATCTATTATGCATTAGTTTTTCAAACTTTTTAGAAAAATTTGGATTGGAAAATTATGTCATCTATGTAAATTTGCATAAGTAGAATGTCCTCCCCATATCTTATCGTAAACATAGTGGGGTCTATAGTACCTTTAGTGAACCCTTTAGATACTAGGAATGTCAAGAGTTCATCATACCAGGCTCTTGGAGCTTGCTTCAATCAATAAAGTGCTTTCCTAAGGCAGTAGACTTTTTCTAGATGATCAGGATCAACGAACCAGTCTGGCTGACTGACATATACCTCTTCCTTCAGTAGACCATTAAGAAAAGCCATTTTAACGTCCATCAAGTAGATAGAAAAAGATTTATGTGCAGCGTAGGCAATTATAATTTGAACTTCTTCCAAGCGAGTGACTAGTGCAAAAGATTCCTCAAAATCAATACCCTCTTCCTGACAATATCCCTTAGCTACAAGTCCTGCCTTATTGCGAATAACAATATTGTCTTCATTTTTCTTGTTCTTTCATAACCACTTTAGATTAACCATTGTCTTTCTAAAAGGTTTGTCAACAAGTTCCCATACGTTGAATCTGTCAACTTGATAAAGATCTTCCTACATTGCTTTGATCCATACGTGATTAGCCATTGCTTCCTTAATGTTCTTCGGTTCAACAATACTCAAGGTGAGCGTGAACATGCACATTTTAGGATCTGTAGCAAGTTGTCATCTTGTCTGCACAGGCTTGGATGGATCTCCACGAACTTGTTCTAGAGGATGATCTTTAGTCCAATGATATTCAGAACTTTGTCTTTGGTAAAATGTATGCATGTTTGAAGTATCAATATTGCGTGAGGAAGACTCAACAACTTCTTATACTGGTGTATAGAATGGGTTGATAAATTCATATGCTTCAAACTGTGCATCTTCTGCTTGATGATTATTGTTTTCCTCAGCATTGACATTTATTGGTGGAATAATCGGTTCTAATGTATGTTGAACATTCAATGTAGGTTGTGTGTCTTGTTGTTGAAGATTATCAGATAGAGCAGAAGACTTTGACACACTTTGATTTCCAACATTGAAATATTCTTCGTACATAGGACTGAATAGAAATTTCAACTCTTGTAGTGATGGATCTATTGTGTCTGCTGGAGGAAAAACATTTAGAACCAGCTTAGAAATTGTAGGTTCATTGATGTTGTCTTGAATTCTGAGTTCTGAACTATTATGTTCAAAAGTCATTTATCATTGGGGTGCGAGGCCTAAAGTGTTTTGGTCAGACATCATCGTTCTTGTTCATCAGATTTAAATTCCTTGAACCCCTAGTTTCTGAGATATTAGTCTTTTCAGCAACCAAACTCTGAGTATTTCCTTTTTAGGATTTATAGATGTACCTGCACTTAAATTAAGTGTATCTGCACTGACATCAAGAGTTTGTTTGCATTCATGTGGGTTAGTGATATATGCATTCGAACCATGTAGGGATTCACTGTCAACCTTGGTTGTGCTAGAGGTGAATATCTTTCCAGTAGGAACCCACCTAAGACCAACAGTCTTAAAAATTCTACCTGTTGGTTTCCACCTAAGACAAGATCTAGGAGTCGTTGTTTTCTCATTTACTGTGGAAGTCTTTTTATTAGAAAACCTAAGTCCTATAGAGATTTGTCTTTTTGGTTTCTTTGCAATACTTATCTGTTCTACGGTTTTGTTTCTGTTCATTGTCTTATGGGATTGGACCATAGCACGGGAGTTGACCTCATTCAGGAATTTTGTTACACAAGGATCATGATTTGCATTAAAGAAACATTTCTAACATGTTGAACAAACAAAATGTTTGGTGTTAGAAAAATTTCTAGAATTCCTAAAGTGTTCTGCTATGGGCATAGTATTTGTCGTTACTCAACTACTCTTAGATGCAGGCCAATTCCTAGATGTTTGAGTATTGCTCCTAGGTTTTGATGTGCAATCATTAGTAGGCTTTTGTATTTTAGTAGAGTACACTTCCTTAGGCTTTGAATTACTACTTCTTTCTCATGTCTTTTTCCTAGCAGCTTCTAGATAGTAGTTGTGAATCATGCCGTTTGATCCGAAAGTTTCCTTTAGTGTCGAAGTTGATACACTTTTTGAACTATCCTAGATGAGTTAGGTGCAATCACGTGATAAGGTTTTGTAAAAGCAAATTCTCTTACTTGAGGCAAAGAATGTAGAGTGACTGGTTTTGTCAAAGCATTTTTCACAACAACTTGGGAGGCAACCTGTGGTTTTGAAAATTTAGGTCGTTCAGATTTAAACGAAGTCGGTTGTCTAACAACTAATTGGTTTCTAAGATGATGCAAAGTCGGTTTCCCTAAGATTAATGCTTTTGCAAACTTATTGTCTACACTATTTCCTCTTAACTTTCTTAATTCTTTTTTTAATAATGCAATTGCAAACACCTTTTCCTAAATTTGAGCTTTTAAATGTTCATTCTCCTTAAGTAATTTAGCCACTTTATTTTCCAGTTCGAGGTTTATTGTTTTAATTACATCTATGTCATTTTGAACTTTGGCTTCATTACTTTTTTGCTTTCAAAAATTGACCATGTTGCCCTGATTTTAAAACATTGTTTTGCAATTGTAGTTCAAGATTAATACAATGTGCTTCTAGTTTTGAAAAATCTTTTTGAAACTCGGCATCGGTCTTTTTAAGACAAACATTTTTAGACTCGAGAGATTGGTGTAAAAGTTCAGTTGTCTTATTTTCAGTTAACTTATCAAGCAAAGGACGTTTGGCATGACATTGTTCAACATCCTGGTCAACCCCTCCTTCGTTATTGAATTCAGGTTGCTCAGCATGCTATTGGTCATTAGCAAAGACATTACATTTAGCAGTCAATTGTACCTCAGCTGTTGGGTCTTCGTCATATACAGGTTTGATACCTGTATCATTAGTATCTTTATCATTCCCTGATCTAGTGCATTCGTCTTGCTTCCTAATTATGTCCCACTACTTTCCGTGATAACCAAACTAGCATCTAATTCTTTACTTATATCAACCTTTCTCTTTTTTTTGCAGTTGTCTTTCATTCACCATGTTGTCATACTCTCTTTTATGCAGTGCTTTTTCAACAATTGACTTCTTAACAGATTCCATGTGTCGATCAGTGTATCATAGAATTATTGAACCTCGATTCGAGTGTATTCTAGAAAGTGCTTGCTTGTCATTTGACCATTATAATCATCCAAAGAAAATCATGAATTGATGAACTGTTGAAACTATGTCTTAAGTACTTTAAAGCAACCATGGATCCAATCTCTTGAAATTCTTCTTTGTCAAGTTGCTTATCTAGTTGATCCACATTGAGGAACATTGTGTTGTGAAAGTTTGTACATCTTGACTAAAGAGTGATGTAAATGCTCATTTAAATCCATCCTCAGTACGTGTACCTTTTAAGTCTTTGTTTGAAAGAACCTTGAGGTGTGAATGAAGTAGTCCAAAAGATACCATACAACTCTCTTTTGCTTTCTCTTGCATTGGTTGCATATCTTGTTCTTTCAAATCCGAACACGAAGATATAGTATCATTCGTTTCCATTGAATGTGAATTGTGAAAATAATTTGAGGATCTTAAGATGATTGATGAGGTGTCATTTTATACACTTTTTCGAGGTCATTTAACCCTCTAAATCATGCAAATATGCCCAAAATACGTAACTGCCTCAATGAAACCCTAGAAGATTCAGCGAAGCGATGGTGTTAGGATTCTTGCGACGCCGTCGTGGTCTATTTCCTATATATACACATTCGTTTTTAGGTATTTCGTGTGGAACTTTTGGGAGACGACCTATATAATTAGGGTTCGAGTTTAGCAGCTTTTAAGGTCATTTTTAGGGTGTAAAAACCATCTTGTATCAGCCTTATACTCATGTTTTAATCAAGTGAAGTCTTTTATCTCTTAATTTTTCAATATGTCTATGTGTTGTTTGATTAATTATTGTTCTTCGCTTCTCTTTAACATGCTAGGATAGATCCATTAGTATTTACTTATGATTGCATAAAACTTAGTTTTTAGATCCTCTTAATATTGCTTCTTGTGATGGATGTGCGTGTTAAGCTCTAGAAAACTCGCTATAATATTACACTAACATAGACGTCTAGGAAAACGTGAGTGTGTAGAAAGGATACCATCAGTAACAGTCTTCATACTACCTTACCTCTAATATGGTTGATCCCTCTTAAGTGTTTTAATGCATGTAATGTACTCTTAAGGGCCTTGTAATATCCTTCCATACTACTGTACTCTGTGTTGCCTAACGGAATATTTTACATAAGACGGGGGCGGATTCGTGTAATTCGTTCATGACCTAGGAAATACTTACACAGATCATCACAAGTGTGACAAAGCAATAGGATTAGGAGAACCAAACTAAGGAATAGTGCATGATTAAGTAAATACGTTTGTTTACCTATATAAGTTCTCACCAAAGTAGTTTAGTCTAATTTTAGTGTAATTAGTTTAAAACTAAAGCCCCCTTCAAAACCAAAATTTTACTTGCTTTCATAAAATATAAAAATACAAATATAATCTTCTTTCAACCTCTTAGATCTTAGTTACATTCAATTCGAGCCTTCACACGCTATTCCTCGAGAGAACGATAACAACCCTCGAGTCCTTGCTATACTACACTACAACGATTAGGTACTCTGCCTAGGGAGTTATAAAACCTGTTACGTTTATAACGACCGCATCAAGTTTTTGATGCCGTTGTGTGGAGAATATTATAGGTTTTGAATTTAATTTAGCTTAGGTCTACTCGCTTGATTCCTATCAAGTGATATTTTAATTTATGTCAATTAGCTTTCTCGTAGTCTATCTTTTTCTTTGTTGCTTTTTTTTGTAAATCACTCTTTCGTTCACCATCATGATATATGAAAGACCACCAACCATACCCTTTTAAAACCCACCACGAACACACACCTACCCATTCAAAATAATTACCTTGTTTCTAAAACAACATCAAGTATAAATCTACTATTAGATGCATAGACTCGTTTTAAAAACTTAATCCAAAGAGTCCCTCATCATGTCCTTGATTTATGGTCCCTTACTCACTTCATTTATGATCATGTCGACAAGTATACTCGAATGGACCTTGACTTTGCAGTAGATGGGAACCTTAAAGAATTACGTGGTGAAGAAGCATGGGAAGCCATATATACTTTTGCCTAAGGCCAAAAAAGTGGGACAACCTACCAAACATTAGTTTGAACAAGAATTAATGTGTTTGAAGGATCAAGCAAAAAGATTGTTTGGGAATGAGAAGGTTTGGGTTGAGATGCATAGGTATATAGCATGGGATAAGGAGGATAATCCAAGCCCGCAAAGTACCCCGCAAGTCATCCCATCATTTGAGGAATACACACCGCCTGTGACTTAACTAGAAGAAGTAGAAGAGACTATAGGAATCTTGATTGATGTAGAACATTTTGACCAAACACAACTAGAGGATGTAGGCTTGAATACTTGTAGTCATGACCATCATTTCTAGTTTCAATGGAAGTTCCTAGTTTTTAAATGAGTCCAAACTCAACCAGATCCCTTACCAAATTGTCCATCCTTAGATATGAGTTTAGGAGAACAAAGAGGCCCCAAACCACCCATCAAACCACATAGTCGGGATAGTTTTAGGATGAAGGTAGTAAAACCATTGACCATTCATACACCACCTTCACCTCACGTGGCGTCTTTCCACCAAAAGGATATATCTTTCTATCATCATCTATGTGTAATATACGACCACTTTTTCAACATATGGCTCCTCTTCACCATAATGGTGTGTACCACTGATAAGTGTAAAATACACATATCCATTGACCAAAAATGGAAAAAATATGCTTGTATTTGTGTTTTGTGTGTGCAGGTACGGATATATCAAAAATCACAAGAAAATAGTCAAAAAACGGGCAAGCACGGACACGAGAATCAAAAGAGTACAAAAAGAAGCCAGAGAATCAAAGCCAAAGCCAGAAAGTCAAAGACCGCAGTCAAATCCAGTCAACATGGTCAATAGCAGTAAACTACTACAAGACAAAACCTCCTAAAAATATACCATTTCAGTCCCTCAACTTTCAGAAAAGCTCAAAAATAGCCCCTCACTCCTTATTGGGCCTAATAAACCTTATTGGGCCTGAAAAAACCCTAAAGTTCTATACCCGGATCCATTTGGCCCAAAAGCCCATTTATAAGCCCAAGTTATTAGTCCACTTAACTTTTTTTTTTTAAACCACAAGGGCTAGTTTTGCAATTTCTGAATATTGTTTATAACTAGAAATGGAGAAAGTATTGTGAAGGACTTGAATTGTCATTATCCCAAATGCATAACTGAATTACCTTTTACAGTTGAAAAGTTGGGCTCCAAAAACAAAACTACTATTCATCAATCACCTCTTTCACCTAAGCTCGATAAAAATCAAAGGTTTATTACAATATGATAGGCTAAAATGGACAAATTAGCGAGCAGCTCGTTTATTACAAACCCAGGTTAATACCAGTCATTATCTAGGCTCTAGAATTAACTAGCTCAAGATAAATGCCACGTCAGAGTTGAGAAAGCACAAGGATGAGAAGATTTTGTACTCATTTCACTCTCACAAGTAGCACAAAGGTGTCACATCAAGGATTGCCAGCTTGGCAATCCATGTGACTACCATTTGTGATCCAACAGCCATAAAGCTTGATCAAATGATTGCAATGATTGGATGGCAGAGATTGAAAGAAGTTGAAAGAGACTCAAGAGGCTAGAAGGATCCAAGGCAGGCTATAAATACGCCTCACACACTCCACACACAAGAAGTAGCTTTAGGACTATTTTTTAGCTTAATTTCATTTTTAGCTTAATTTTACTTTAAATCTTGTAATTTCCTTTTAAATATTGTAAGTTCCGTCAAGTTTTTCTATTATAGAATTCAGTATATTTACTCATAATTTAGCTCTTTTTGTTTCCAATATTCATAAGCTTTTATTTTCCTACAAGTTCTTAAGCTAAAACTCCAATAAGCTCTAATAATCTCTCAAGAGACCTACGCACATGATGGAGCTTAAACTGAAACCTAAACTTACTAATAATACATAAGAATCAGTTAAAAAAAACTATTTACACTTACATAATGGATTATGAAGCTTTTTGGGAAAGGGGATCCTAAAAAGGGAAGGATCCCCATGGACTTATACCCTAGCTTATTAATAAGCTAGGGAGCTTGTAGCTGCCCTATTTGGGTACCTTTTGTTGAGCTAAAGGTTTTTTGTAAGTTTCTCTTTAAGTTTCATTAATTACTTGTCTCTAGTTCTTATTAGTTTTAGATTGCTTATTAATTTTGCTTAACTGCTTGATAAAGTTGATCTTAATTGAGCTTATTTCTCTTCATTTATGCTTAATAGTCCTATTTCTTAATCTGCTTTAGTTTAGATAGTTATAGATTTCTAGATTTTCATTTCTTTCTATAATTTGATAAAAAAAACCCAAAAATATTAGTTTAATATCTTAGATCTTAGATTCTAGTTTAATTCAGCTGTTAATATAGTGTTTTTATTAAGTTGTTGTTAATTCATGTTAGTTAGGGTTATTATAAGCTAAAAATAATCTGGTAGTTAGTGCTTATTAGTTAGATTTGCAATTTTAGTTTAAAGTCAATTCTGTCAAAATGGTAAAGGAGTGTTTGGATTAAGCTACTTTGACTATCAAAAGTCAAAAATTTTGTGCAAACCTTTTTGAGACAGCTTTGAATTTAGTTAAAAACATTAGGAAATGAGTTTTTATAAAATAGATTTGGAAATTTAGAAAGTTTGAGCTTAATATAAGAGTGCCAGCACCAGGGCATTTTGTCTTAAACCTTTAGCTTGTGAAAATTTGATCTAAGCCCTCAAAGGCTTAGATCTTGCTTGCATTTTGTTTATACACTCTATTTGAGTGTGTCTAAGTGCAGGTTTACCCTTAGGTAACCTGCACTACTTGAGTTGCACTTGTGCAAAGTGCACCAGTACTAACAAGAAGTTAGTACTGCTATCACTTTTAGCTTAGATTTTAGCTAGGTACTCATAGTTTGTAGGCTCTTAAATTCAAGTAGGATTTAGTTTAGTTATAGCTTAATATAGATTAAGTCTTAATTTACATTTTCTAGCTTATTTACCTAGCTTAATTTTGCTGTCAAAATCATAAAATTCAAAAAGCCAAAAATAGTAGGTAAATTAGTAGTTTCTTAAAATTGTTAAATTTAGCTTAAGTTACTTGTTTTTATTGCTTAAATAGTTAGTTTATAAGTAGTTCTTTAAGTCCTCTATAGCTTATAGTCTATTTTGCTACTTTGTGCTTTTTAGCTTAATGAGATTTTGTGCTTATTTTCTAGATTTCTGAGTTTGCTTGTTTCCTCATCATTTTCAGTAGCTTAAAAGTAGTTCAAGCTCTCATTTCTTTTCAATCATAGATTAAGCATGTCATAAGCTTTCTAAATCACTTTTCCTTTTTCAAAATGAGCTTTTTACAAGTCAAAAAGCACAAGTGAGCTTAACTCACTTGTTTCTGTAATCAGCTTATAGATAAGCTCTTAATGAGCTATTATCTCGTGAGTTTCTGCCATATAGCTTTTTATTAACTTTGTTTTCCCCACCAGCTTTTTCTAACTTTTGCTTTTTTGAGCTTTTTCATTTTTTAGAACTTTTTTAGATCTTCAACTTATTTTTAGGCTTAATTAGGACTTTGAGTTAAGTCGGGTTGGGCCTCAGGGTAGAAATTGTAATTTTTAGGTTTTATAGTTTGTCCCTCTGTTAGTTTAGTTACTATGTTAGTCCCTTTAGGTCTTTGCACAGGTAAGTCTTAGGTTAGTTAATTATTAGTTTATTTAGTTTTTGTCCCAATGCTGATAGGCTAATACATAACATATAGCTTTGTCTCTATTACATTTCTATTCTAAGTATGGGACAACAACACTTTCTAAGATCAGTACTGACACTGACATTGTCTTCATAACCTATTCAGGATGGTTTGACTTCAGGCAGATAAGAGCTTGGACTTATATGTTTTCAGTTTCTTGTCTTTAGGGTCTTCTAGTTGTTGGAGATCGTATAGGGTTCAGTGAGTCTATTGTCACAACTCATTGAACCCATCACCTTCATCTTTGACTCAGGCTTCATTCACTGAGTACCGCCTTACTGAATGCTAGAGTCTTTCTTATAGACTCAGGCTAAGCATCCTAAAATTAACTCACTAAGTGATTGTTCACTCAGTGACCTTGAAATGTTAAAGGTAATTAACGCTTAGGATGTTTTGTATTCAAATCCTAAGTGAAAGATCATTGGGCACTGAATTGACCCAACAGTATTCCTGTGTATTAATTAACTCACCACCACCCCAAATCCACCCACATACATCCTATTTGTTTTCGTTTCCGTTTAACTTACACCCATACATAACAACCCTTTAAAGACATATTTAATAGTAATTCCTAGGTGCTTACGCCACAACGGTGGAGGTTTTATCCTTTATCAAGCTTATGGTAATTTATATGCTATGGTAGGTAACGAGTGTCAGTTTTTCGTTTACTATATTGTTATAAACCATTATACACCCGAGAGAATGAGAGAATCCAAACACTTATTGTGAGGTGATAGTATATAATTTCCGTGCTTTTAATTACGAGGTGTAATTGGTTGTGTTATAAACTATCTTTAAAAAGTAAGTTAAATGCCCCTGATATTGCTATTGTCTAGGTAGAAAAGCCCATTTGCTTGAGGATAAGAAAATCCCAAGTGTAGGGGTATTTGATGAGGTGTCATTTATATATTTTTTCAGGGTTATTTAACCTAATAAATCATGCAAATATATCTAAAATACGTGCTTAATAGTTTCTTTTTATGTTTTAGCACTTGGATGGCATTTGGAGGAAATACACTTGACTTGGGCTCATTTGGTGAAGAAACGGACAAGATTACAACTCTACACCAAAGTCGATGAAGAAAATGCGTATAGTGGCTAGAGATGGCACCAGAAATACTTGTGACGCCGTCAGAACATCAAAGCGACGACGTCAAGACTTTTGTGACGGCGTTAGAACATAACCGACATAGTGAAACCCTAGAAGAACGACAAAGCGACGGCGTCAAAATCATAAAGCGATGCTGTCGCGGCCTATTTTCTATATATACAAACTCGTTTTTAGGGTTTTGGGTGTGGAACTTTTGGGAGACGAACCATATACTTAAGGTTCGAGTTTAGAAGCTTTTAAGATCGTTTTTAAGGTATGAAAACCCTCTTGTATCAGCCTTATACTCATGTTTTAATCAAGTGAAGTCCTTTATCTCTTAATCTTTCAATATGTCTTTGTGTTGTTTGATTATTTATGGTTCTTCGCTTCAATTTCGAGCTTAAACAAGTTTTTGATCAAATCCTTGTGCAAAGTAATAAGTTTACGGGTAGGACAAGACCCTCTCAATCCACCTTCGATTTTTCATAACAAAGTCACCTTACAACGTTAGAATCCGAAGTTCACGAAACACCTTCGATTAAGCTTTTGCTTTTTACCCTGTTTTCTCTAGACGGTGAAGCCCGAGATTGTTTAGACAAGGAACCTCCAAGATCAAATTCTCACATTGGGTATGACCTTGTTTCAATGTTCATTAAAACCAATTCTTTCCAACTTCGGAAAACAACTTATCTCATCCCGAAACAAAATCACAATTTTTTCCTAAGAACCACCCCTAATGAAACCTTCAATGAAGCATGGGAAGTTTTAATGGAACTCCTTCGTAATTTCTCAACCATGGCTGTTTCGGAAACTACACCAACTCGTACTTTTTTCAATCTCTGAATTCATCGATCAAAGATGCCTTAGATTCCGCCGTCGGGTGGCAAATTTTTAGACAAATGCCTCGTGATGTGTAGGACATAATCGTAAGTAATCAAAAGTGCATTACTCAAAGAAGTCGTCAAATGATTCAAGAACCAATTACGAATGATCTTCTTATTATTCTTCACCTTTCGATTAATTTCTTTTGGCGATTTCAACAAGATGGCCGCCTTACTTGAAGAACAAAATGATATTAGAATGAGCCGTTTATGGAGGGAAAGCGATTAGTGAAAAGAATGCTACGAATCCTGCTACCGTCAAAGTAGTCGAGGAAGTTTGTGTCACATGTGGTTCAAACCATAATTTCAACAATTTGTTTTTTTTTCGTTAACTAGGAACGATTTTCCGTTTTTTTTCAAGATAAATTCTCATTTTCAACATAACCCGCCGTTGGCAATTTTGTTCAAAGGAATCCTCCTAATTTGGCAAACCAAATGAGACCACCGGGTTTCAATCAACCAAATGTCCAAAATAACCAAAACCGATATCAAGGAAACAATTTTTATTCGAATCAAAACCATGGAGGAAATTTTAATCAAAACCGTCAAAACAACCAAAATCAGGTTTACCAAGCTCCACCATACCAACCACCAACAAATCAACCTTTGGTTAATCAAGCTTTACTCCAGTTTCACATTATTCAAAGGTTGTGTCTAAACGGATTTTGAAAAGTTATGATAAAGCTATGATGCGAATATGAATAACCTTGCAAATAAAGTTGGATAATTTTCAAAGAAACAAAATGATTTTCAAAGAGTGTACAATGATTCTCAAAAGAAAGCAAGATGATTTTTCAAAGATGATGCTCAGTTCATGCAACACACCACAACACAAAAAAAAAAAAAAAAAAACAAAAAAAAAAAAAAAAAAAAAAAAAAAAAAAAAAAAAAAAAAAGCTCATCACACCAACCAAACCTTCAAGTTCAAGTCCTTTACCAAGCAATAACCATTCCTAATTCCAAGAAATGAAGCCCAAGGCAATTACGACTCGTAAGTGGGTTTCATTCGATGGACCTCCGATTCCACCGCACGGTGGTGGAAAAGGGAAGAGTGAGGTGCAAAGGATACGGAGCACCGCGCACCAAAGACACCAACCTTTTCCATTCATCCAAGAACAAACCCAAAAGACAAAGAACCAAATCGAAGAACCTTCTTTCGTGCAACAAAGCCAAACCTAATTTGCAATTACCCTCAGACTTAACAAACAAAAGATATTTCGGTGAAAAAGATGACATTTTTCTTCAAAGTTATGGAATCTTTTGAAACCTTCATTTTGATATTAGTTTTGCAGATGCTTCTCATTCTTATGCCAAATGTTTCCTGGTCGTGTTTAAAAGATGTGTTAAATCGATAAGACAAGTTGATCGAATTGATGCTGCTTGTGAAATTTATTCACAAGAAGTTCTTGGATTTTCCGATTCCGTTTCTTACAACAATCCTATCTCCCGTACTACGATCTTCGATTGTTTCAACTTCATCTTCGACACTTACACCTTTTGTTGATGAGAGCGATTTTTACTCTTTGAGGAGACTGATGCTTTTATAGCAATACGATGATTGAACCAGTTTCGCCAGTAGTTTTCAAGCTACGTACTTTGATCACGAGGTGACATTCACTTCTCGAAGGCACTTATCAACAATGATCCATTACATCACCAAACCAAGGAGTTTACTCACCGGAATTAAAAGATCTTAAAGTTGTTGAACCAAGAAGTATTCACTCGAACCATAAAGTTGGAACTTACCGTAAGTCGAACTTAAAGATGTTAACTTCGCATCTCGAGTATGCATATTTAGAGGAATACAAGCTTCAGTCATAATTTCAAAAGATTTAACGCCAAGATGAATAGACCTCCACTCATTAACGTTCTGAAAAATCGGATAAAAAAGCCAATTGACTTTGGAAACTTTCTGATATCCCGAGGCATTTGATCCGAAGTTTTGCTCTTAACAAAAAATCCTTCTAGAAGATGATTACGATACCTTCAGCTCTATCATCAAAGGTGGAGGGTTAACACTAAAATCCATGAAGTCATCAAGAAAGAAGTTGGAAAACTTTTGACGCGAGAATTGATTTATCCGATCTTTCGGATGTCCATGGGTTAGTCGGTCCATTGTGTTCTCCTAAAAAAGGTGATATGTACCGTTGTCAGAACGAAGAAAATGAATTGGTGCCTACAAGATTAGTAATTGGATAGTGAGTTTGCATCGATTATCGAAAGTTAAACGAAGCAACTTGTAAAGACCATTTTCCGTTACCATTCATGGATCAAATGTTAGAGCGATTAGCCGGGCAATGAATTTTTATTGTTTCTTAGATGGTTTTTCAGGGTATTTTAAATCCCAATTGACCATAAAGGATCAGAGTAAACTTCTTTCACGTGCCCATACGAAACTTTCGCGATCCGTCGTATTGCCATTCGGTTTGTGCAATGCACCGGAACTTTTAAAGTTGTAATGATGGCCATTTTTCACGTCATGATAGAAAAAAACAATGGAAGTATTATGGATGATTTTTTAGTTTTGGAGATTCTTTTTCATCGTGACTTGCTAATCTTAAATAAAATGCTCCAAAGGTGTGATCGACACCATAATTAGCACTCTAAATTGGGAGGAAGAAAAAAGAGCCATTTCATGGTTAAAGAAGGCATTGTTTTAGGACATAGATCTTAGAAAGGAATTGAAGTCGATAAAGGCCAAAGTTGATTGTAATTTCAAAGCTCCTCAACCAACGGACCGTTAAAGGAATCTAGAAAGTTTTCTCGGGCATGCTGGGATTCTATCGAAAGATTTATCACAAAGACTATTCCAAAAATTTCGCGACCCCATGCCCCATCCTTATAGAGAACACTCTTCATTTTTTCGGAGAATGCTTCTAGCTTTCATAACATGAAAAAAAAGAGTTAACCGAAGCTCACATTCTCATTGCTCCGAATTGGGACCAACCTTTTAATTCATGTGCGGATGTCGCAAGTGATTATGCAATAGGGGCGTTATGGGCATTAATTTGAGTCGCATTTCCGACCAATTCATTACGCAAGGTAAAACCATGACAGAAGCAGAATCAAACTACACAACACGGAAAAAGAGATGTTGAGTATGTTCTTTTCGTTTTGAGAAGTTTCGATCATATTTATCATGAACAATGAGTGTTGTTTACACGGACCATTCCGCATTAAAATACCTCTTCAACAAGAAAGATGCCAAAGCAAGATTTGCTTAGATGGATCTTACTTCTTCAAGAATTCGATTTTTCATATTGATACCAAGGGAGTAGCTGAAAAATTATGCAGCGCTCACCTCTCTCGTCTTGAAAACCCTTACGAAAATGTTTTTGATCCAAAAGAGATTAACGAGACCTTTCCTCTTGAAACTTTAAATGCTGTGAATTCTTATCAAAGTACCTCGTGGTTCGCCGACTTCGCAAACTACCACGCGAGGAATTTTCTAATCACAAGGCAATGAAGACGTCAAACAAAAGAAAAAGTTTTTTCAAAGACGTATAAAGCATTACTTTTAGGATGATCCCTTTCTTTTGAACATGTGCGGACAAATAATAGTAGGATGTGTTAATTTGGCCAAGAAGCTCTTGGAAATCCTCAAGGCTCTGCCAATGTAGGAACCACCAGGGGCGATCACTAGTAGTTTGTGCCAAATCACAGCTCAAAAAGTATTTTGACGCCGGATTCTTTTGGCCTACAATTTATAAGGATTGCTTCGAATTGATCAAATCTTGTGATGCATGTCAAAGGCAATGTAAAATCCTCAATCGTGCTGAGTGCCTCAAAATGGCAATCCAAGTTTGTGAAATTTTTCGTTGTATGGGGTATCGTTTTATTGGGACCGTTCCGTAGTATAGAGGAAAAAAATCATATTCTATTAGCCGTCGATTATCCTTTCCAAATGGGTTTGAAGCGGAAGGCGCTCCCCATCCAACGATGTTTAGAAGTAGTTGTTAAGTTTTTAAAATCCCTTTTCTCCTGATTTGGTGCTCCTAGAGCAAAAATAAATGATCGAGGGACCCATTTTTGTAACGATAAGTTTGCTAGAGTCATGTCAAAATAGGGTGTCACCCATCGTCTTTTGACTCCTTACCACCCACAAACGAGCGGTCAAGTTGAAGTCACGAATCAAGGTCTCAAAAGAATTTTAGAGAGGACGGTCGGAGAAACCGTGCTCACGGTTCTGAAAACTAGATGATGCAGTATGGGCTTTTAGGGACCGCTTACAAACTCCAATTAGATGCACTTGTACAGTTAGTCTATGGAAAAGCGTTGTCACTACCGTCGAAACTAGAACACAAGGCTTATTGGGGCTCTTAAGCATGCCAACTTGATTTAAAGGCCTTGCGGTGCGATCATCGAAAGCTCCCTAACTCAATGAAAATATAGCGAGCTTCGGGGATCAAGCTTATGAGGATTTCGCTAATCTTACAGGAGAAGACAAAGAAAACTACACGATTCAAGATCAAAGAACGAATCTTCAATGTTGGTGGATCAGTCTTGCATTTTCAAAGTCCGATTAAAATTTCTCTGGAAAGCTCAAATCCGATGGTCCGGGACCTTTCACATTCACTAAGTTTATCATATGGCACTGCCAAGTTGTCCTCATGCCGATGGTTCCAAATTTCAAAGTCAATTGCCATCCGTCTTAAAATCTTACTATGGAGGGGATACACCCCCCACTCCCATATTGGTTATCCGGACCTCCAGAATTCTCCCTTAAAAGGGGACAATAAATTCAGGGATCCAGTCGAGCTGCGACTTCGGTGAACAAAAACAAGCCGCTTCATGGGAGTTCACCCCATGCTTATCCTTTCTATTTTCTTTCTATTTTTATCTAATGTGTTGTGTTGAGAGAGGCTTGTACTCTTTCCGATTTCTCGATGTTTGTTGCTTGTTTGTTGTGATTTTTGTAGGATCAACCCAACAAATTCTTTGAAGTCTCTCGTGTCCGGTTGATTTGTCCCGTTCTACTCGAGCTTTTTATCCTTTGTGTGAATTTAGTTTGGGGAGATCCGATATCCTTTCATCATTATCGATTAACGTTTATCTTTGCATAATTCATAAACGGCTTAGATTTTCGTAGAGACCCGACTTTAAACATTGAGGACAATGTTTCGTTTTAGTTTGGGGAAGGGAATCTATCGATTTGATGTTGCTTGCTTATTGTTTTGTTCTCATGTACCCGTTTTCCCACAAAAATAGCAAAAATTTTAAATTTTTAGTCATGAATATATCTAAAGAAAAAATGTTAAGATAAAAAATGTAGGTTTTTCGTTGGTAAGAATAAAAAGTAATTTTTGACCCGATCGTACGTGTAGAGTTCTAGCTTTCTCCCTTAACAATTAATGATGATAGTTTGTGCTACGTCTTTGTAGGACTTTAAACTGTTAGACTTGAAATCATTTGTAAATGAAATGAAATTGTGTAACTCAAGTAGATTTCTAAATATGCCGAGTTGGAATTTATATGGCTAAGTGTTCGTGAATTTCTTTTTAGAGATTTTTAAGTGCGAAGAATGAGAAAGATCGAGAAATGATAGTGTTATTTATAAGTCGTGACATTAAAACATAGAGTAGTGGTTCTCTTTCAAGCTCATAAGTGTTAATTGTGGTTTTTTCTCCCATTAGCTTGTTTCACCGTTATACAAATGCTTAATAAATAGAGTTGTGCGGTTTTTTGGTTAATAATTAGCTAATAGAAGTTTTCTTTAGTTCCTTTGTGATTAGGATGAGTACACATCAGGAATACTTAATTTGGCATATTATATGTATCATATAAAGAAATATTTTGCTTATTCCTTAAAGAGCCTTAGGGTATATGGGATAAGTAGAATTCAATAATAATCCGAGACTGATAAAAGTTTGCTGTATCTTGCCGGCTCACAACCGATGTTACAGCCTTCTAAAAAGTCAAAGAAGTTACCGAAGTCGAAATATGTTTGCTACATCTTGTCGGAGGCGTGGCCGATGTTGTAGCCTTCTAAAGGACTGAGGTTTAATAATGTTGCTTAATTTTTGTCTTATTTTGTGCCTTAAAGAGCCTAAGGGTATATGGTGCAAATAAGATTGGTCCATTCATGTCTTAAAGAGCCTTAGGGTATATGACATGAATGGTGCCTTGCTTAAGTAGCCTAATAAAAGCCAAATTTTGGTTGCCTCGATGTGGACTTTAATCTTGATGACATTTGATCTTTTGAAAAGGGCTAGGAGCTAATTATTGCGTTCTTAACCGTTACGCTTTATTTTTGGAATTAATAAGTATCGAAACAAGTCTTAAAGAGCCTTCGGGTATATGACTTAAGTAAAATCTTGAGATACAAAAGTAGGATTTGCGGGAGGAAAAGTAAGTACACAATTAGTATTTATGAGTAGTGTTAGTGTCATGACTTGTAATTAACAATGATCTTGTTTTTAAGCTTAGCATGGGAAAAGTGAAAAATCGGGGATGATGAAGTTATCTTTTAGACACTTAATTGTGCTTTTTGTTCTATGATCCTAAAAGTTACCAATGAGGTAATGAAAACAATACATTATGTCAACACAAATAAGTTGTAGTTAGGTAGTTAATTATCAAGAAAAATCATAAAAAGAGAAAAAATCTTTAAAAATGGGAAATCGGGTGTTTTATAACTTGTGATCTCTTAACTCTCTCAACAAAAATCTTTGCTACTTTTCAAAGGTTTAGTTTGGGGAAGTTTTGAGGTATTTGGTTATAAGGCATGTGATATTGCGTGAGGACACGCAATCGTTTAGTTTGGGGAATTTTGATAAGTGTAAAATACACATATCCGTTTGTACCTAAAAGTACCCAATTAAGCCCAAAACAGACACAAAAATATGCTCTTGTATTTTGTTGTTTTTGTGTATGCAGGTATGGATATGTCAAAAAATCACAAGAAAACAGTCAAAAACGGGCAAGCACGGACACGAGAATCAGAATATGTTACAAAAAGCCAGCCAAGGATTCAAAACTAAAGCCAGAAAAAGCCAAATCCCGCATCAAACATGGTCAACTAAAGTCAACAAGACCCAAAACATTCCATTTTCACCCTCCAAGTTTCACTAAAATCCAAAAATAGCCCCTCACCTCTTATTGGGCCTTAAAAACCCAAATGGGCCTTACCCGGCTCCTTAGGCCTAAAACCTTAGCCCATTTCCTTTTATAACAAACCACAAGGGCTAAACTTGCAATTTCTTTAAGTTATTTATAGCTAGAAAAAAAGGAAAGAAAGACAAGGACCATTTGTGTAAAATTCCAAAGATATAATAGTTTTTAACTGTCGAAAAAGGGCGCGAAGCCATTTACTATTCATTCATCGTCCCCCTTTCACCCCCAAAAAAAAAACAAAGGGCTTATGAAAATTAATGGGCAAGGAAGTCAATTCAAGAGCTCTCAAGCACAATGGCAGGGTCAAAGAGGTCAAATCAATAGTCTTCATTAGCTCTCAAGCCAAAGAAGCCACGTCATCAATGGAAGAAGCACAAATAGTAGTGGGTTTTTGTACTAAATCACTCACAAAAGAAGCACATCAAAGGAATGCCAGCCTGGCAATCCTCAGATGTCCACAAATCAATCCAGCGGCTATGAATAAATTCCCAATGATTGAAGAATCCAACGGGCTTGATTAAGAGGAGCGTGGGCAAGGCAAGAGGGTCTGGAAGCTTCTCTACAGGCTATAAATAGCACTCACTCCTCACATACAGGAAGGATCATCTAGATTTTTTACCCGTAGCTTTTAGGATAGTTTTAGCTTAATTTCACTTTAATCTTGTAATTTCCTTTTTAAAATTGTAAGTAATTTTTTTAATGAAATGCAGTGTTTTAATCTTTCTAAATCTCTTTGATTCATAATCTCTCATTTTTTTCCTTATTTAGAGTTAAGCTAAAGCTCAATAAGCCCTTATAAGCTCTAATAAGCTCTCAAGAGTCTATAAGCTCTTGATTTGAGCTTAACCAGTCGCTTTAGTCTAAAGGTCAAGTGAGTTTCCCTTTTTCTATTCTCTTCTAAAATCAGTTTAAATTGCTTAGTTTAGTTTAATATTGCTGTATTTTGCTTTTTCTCTGCTTATTAGTGTTTTAAATGTCTCTTTTAGTATTTACTAGTTAATGTGTCTTTATCTGTTTTTGCTTTAAGTTGTTTATAGATCGATTTGTTATCTATTGTCTGTCATATAAACCTCATAAAATCAAAAACATTAGTTTAATTAGTTAAGATCTTTAGGATTATGTGCTTTATTCAGTTGTTTAATCATGATTTTTAAGTTTGTTTTAAGCTAGTTTTTATCTGGTATTTAGTGTTTGTTCATTAAATTTCTCTTAAAAAGCTTTTCCCAGTACTGTCAAAATGGTAAAGGGGTGTTTGGTTTAGTGCAATCTCAAAATTGTACTAACAGTATTAACCTAAGTTAGTACTGCTGCGCCTTTACACTACCAGTACTAACCTCTAAGTTAGTACTGCTTTCACAAATTAGTACTGTTAGCTTTAATCTCAGTAGAATTAAGTTTAGTTTTAGCTTATAAAGAATTTAGTTTTAGTTGTCATTTTCTAGCTTATTTCATTGCTTATTTTTGTTTTCAAAAGTCAAGTCACACTAGCAGTACTTTCTCTTGAAAGTACTGCTGGATATTTACACTACCAGTACTAACCTCAGTTAGTACTGCTGTGTTCATAGCTTAGTTTAGATAAGTAATTTTAAGATTTAGCTTATTAAATTCAGTAGGATTTAAGTTTTAATATAGCTTAATACATTTTAAGTCTTAATTTTCAATTTCTAGCTTATTTCCTTAGTTTAATTTAGCTGTCAAAAGTCATAAAAACCTGAAAACTCCAAAAACAGTACTTAGAGTCCTTAGAATTTAAATTTGTTAATTTAGCTTATGGGTATAGATTTTCCAGCTTAATTAGATAGCTTATGGGTAGTTTAATAAGTCTTCAAAGTTTTAGAGTTCAGTTTAGCCTTATAAGCCTTTAAGCTCATTTGGAATTTGTGCTCTCTTGCTTATTTTCTGAGTTTGCTTACTTCTTGATCAACTTCAGTAGTATAAAAGTAGTTTAAGCTTTAGTTTCTTTTCATTTATAGATTAAGCATATCATAAGCTCTTTAGAACTTCCTTCCTTTTTCATTTTGATCTAGTTTTGAGTTTTCTATAGCTTATTTTCTAAAAACAAGGGATAAACCCTCCTTTCTGTAAACAGCTTAAAGATAAGCTCTTTTAGAGCTTATTTGTGAGTTTCAGCCCAAGTAGCCTTTATTAATCTTGTTCCCCCTGTCTTCCTTTACAACTTTGCTTCTTTGAGTTTTTCATTTTAAGCTCTTTAAAATTTCGAATGCTTATTGGACTTAGTTTGTTGTCGGGAAAGATTCTCAGGGTATAAAGTGTAACTTTTCAATTCTAATTGTTTTTCAGTTAGTCCCTCCGTTAGTCCTTTTCCTTTTTGCACCATTAGTCCTTAGTTAAGTTTTTAATTAAGTTTATTAGTTTTAATTAATAATTAGGGTTAAGTTTTAATTAGTTTAATTAAACTTTTATAAAAAGATAAAAATTAGGGCTTTTATTTTTAATAAATTTCTTAACTTTTTCTTCATTTAGTGAAAATTTAGTTTACATTTTTTTTAGGATTTAAAATTTGTTTATTCACTTATTTGTCATTTATTTGTTGCTTTTTAATCAAGTATTAATAGCTTATCCAAAATATCTTTGTTCCATTCAAATCAGGATATATATCGAACGAAAACGAGAGGTTTCATCTCACTAGTCATTGGGGAACGACCCGGAGTGAGATCATACTTGCTCCGGTTAAACATACGTATATTTGTATATTTAGATGTATATTCTATTTTTGTAAGTTTTAGATACTTTTTACCTTAGTTAAAGGTGAATAGTTGGAATTTACCTAAGTAGTATTTTTATTTATATATTTGTGTTTAGGTAACGTAACGACTGCAAACAGTTTTTGGCGCCGTTGCCGAGGACTTAGTGTCTCGATTAATACGTTTTTGTTTGTTGATTTGGTGTTGCGATCTTGTCTCGGAAAGTTTCATTCTTGTTTTTAAAAAAAAAATAAAAAATATAAAAAGTAAAAAAATATTTTCATTTTCTTTTTAATATAAGTAAAAGATAAAAAAAAATAGAAAAAATCAAAAACATAAAAAAAATTTCCTTTTAAAAAAAATAAATAATAAAATAAACAAAGTTGGTAATCGAACACTAACATATAATATCTTCTATTAAGATATTATCATTTCAATTTCCGTCGTGAATATAGTTGTAATTGTTTCCCAAATGATAATAATCTACAAGATTTAACACTATACCTTTTAGAGAGTCACTACCTCAAGTACGGCTCACCTTGAAAAGCAATTTTCAAGAGCTACCGTGAAGTAGTTGATTATTTGGTTTAAGTCTCTTTCGTGTAACCGTTAAAATTCATTGCTAAAAAAAAAAAAAAAATTAGTGTAAAGTTTTGCTTTTTAATTATTAGTTTTTCTTTTTATGCGCACTCGTTCGCAATCTCGTAGACGTCGTCAACAACAAACTCTTCCGGTTGAACCAATTGTTGAACAAAACGTTGTTCCAATGGCCGACAATCGAACGATGGCCCAAATGTTACAAGCACCCATGAGGCAGGTTATGAATATGATGCTTTAGTTTGGATCCAAGATTAATGCTAAGAATTTTGAGCTTAAGAACCTATAATCAATCTTGGTGCAAAGTAATAAGTTTAAGGGTAGACAAGATCCCAAAATCACCTTTCGATTTTTTTTAATAAGGTCACTTCAACGTTTTAGACATCACAAGAAGTTTTCCGAAACACTTCGCTTTAAGCTTTGCTTTTCCTTTTTCTCTAGACGGAGAAGCCCGGATTGGTATTTAGACAAAGGAACCTCTAGATCAATTCTCAACATGGCACGAACCTTTGTTCAAAATTCAATAAACTCCTAATACTTCCCACCTTCAAAACCACTTTACTAGAGGAATGAGATCATCACTTTTTGTCATAAACCAAACGAAGCCTTTTAACGAAGCATGGAACGTTTAAAGTGACTCCCTTCGTCAATGTCTCACCATGCTTTTCAGAACTCCACCAAACTTGATACTTTTTACCACTCTTTGAATTCAAACGATCAAGATGCCTTAGATTCTGCAGCAGGTGGCAATTTCTTAGACAAGATGCCTCAAGAAGGTTTTAGCGTTAATGAAAGCAAGTCAAAAAGTTCGTTATTACAGACGTGTGCTAATGATTTAAGAGTGAGTCACGGATGCTCCTCTTTTCTAATTCTTGCATCTTCTAATAATTCTTTCGATATGCCCCAAACAAATTAGTCGCTTCTCTCGAGGATAAGATGACTATTAAGATGAACCAAATGATGAATCAAATGAAAGCTTTAGTTGTTACTCCTGCACCCGTCAAAGCAGTTGAGGAAGTTTGTGTCACTTGTGGTCTCAAATCACCATTTAACCTTTGTCCGTTAACTCGAGGTGGAAACGATTTTCCCGTTTTTCATGACAATATCCAACAATTTCACAAACCATGCTGTAAACTGTTGGAAATTTCTCTCCAAAGGCAAAACCCAACCTTCTAATTGAGCAAGTCAAATGATACACACCGGGTTTCATCACCGAAATGTCCAAAACACTCCAAACCGATTCCAAAGGAACCAATTCTAACTTCAACCAAAACCGTGGAGGAAATTTTAATCAAAACCGTCAAAACAACCAGAATCAAGTTTATCAAGCTCACCATACCAAACACCAACCAGTTCAAGTTTTTTACCTTGACTACCTTCAACAAATAAGTGTTTTGAAAATAGATTTTGGAAAGCTACTCAAAGCAAACGATTGCAGTATTAAAGAATGTGCAAAATCAAGAATCAAGATTGCAAGGAATCAAATGGCAAATGTTACAGTTTAGTTACAAGCCTTTGCACCTAATTGATGATTAGGCAATTCCAACAGACTTCAAGTTCTTTACCAAGCAATACCATTCCAAACCCAAGAATTGAAAGCAGAGGCAATTACAACTAGTAGGTGGTAATTTCTTAAGATGGACATCCAATTCCACCGCCGGCTGTTGGTGGTGTGGAAAGGAAAGTGAGGTGCAAAGGATAAGGAGCGTACAGAAGACACGAAGGAGATTCCAACATCCTCCACTTGATCCATGAACAAACCAAAGACAAGAGCCATCAAAGTACCTTCTTCGTTGCAAACTCAAAGCCAAACCTAATTTACCTGTACCCATCCGGAGGACTTCAACAAAGAGAAGATTCGTGAAAAGTATGATATCCTGGCTTCCAACGTTTATTGGAAATCTTTTCGTAATCTTCACTTTGAGTAAGTTTCGTACGCGATGCTCTCATTCATATGCTAAAGTTTTGCGCCAATGTTCAAAAATGATGCTTAACAACAAAGAAAGTTGATTGAGTTAACCAAAACGCCGTTGAATGAAATTGTCTAGATGCGGGTTAGTTTTGTCCTTAAAATGTTCAGAAAAGTAGTGACCCCGAGTCGATTTCTCATTCCTTGTGATTTTTCAGAGTTCGAGTTTACTTAGCCTTGCGATTTATTTAGGTAGCTACTATCAAAATCTCATGCTTTATCCATTTGGAAAAAGCTTCAACTTCCAGGCCTAACTGAAACAAAAAATGGTATTAGAATTTAGTTCGACCGTACAATTTCAAACCAACCGGTGTTATAGCAAAAATGTTTCTTTGTCAAGTTAAGGAGAAATTTTACTTTTCCCGCTGACTTTGTTGTTCTAAGGATTTTTATAGAAGTTCCTCGAGTTCCATTGATGTATCGCGAGCGGGGGGGAAAAAAAAATCCCTTCTATAGGACAGTATGCTTAATCGATGTATTTACGAAGGAGAAAATTATCTTAGGAATGATGATCAATAGTTAACCTTATATGTGAGTATTGCTCATTCCATTTTCTCATACAAACAACTTCGAATCATGAAGAAGGTTGATCTAATCGATGTTTCTTTGTGTAAGAATACTCACAAGAAGTACTGTGATTTTCCTGATTCCGTTGCTTAAAACAATCCATCTCCATACTTCGTTCGATCTGTATTACTTCATCTCACAACACTTACTCCTTTTTGATGAAAGCGATTTTCTACTCTTTGAAGAAGCCGATGCTTTCATAGCAATCGTTTGGATCGAACAGTTTCATCAGTTTTTAATGCTACGTACTATGATCGGAGTGGGTGAAATTGTCATTCTCGAGGCACTTCTTAACATTGATCCATTACCTTCACCAGGACCAAGGAGATTTTTTACTAGATTTCAAAAAGATCTCAAAGTTGTTCTGAACCAAAGAAGATCTTCAGTTGAATATTCTACTCTTTGAACCGAAAGATGAAATTCCTCGAAAGTCAAGCTTAAAGGGATACCTACGCATATCGAGTATGCAGTTCTTAGAGGAAAATAACAAGTTCCAGTCATATTTTCAAAGATTTGAGCCAAGAAGAAAAGACTCTCAGATATTAAGTTTCTCAAAAATCAGAAAACAAGCAATTGCTTAGAAAACTTTCTCTGATACCGAGGCATAGATCCAGAGTTTTGCTCACACAAAATCCTTTTAGAAGATGATTACCAACCTTCAGTCCAACATCAAAGGAGGGTTAACCCTAATATCCATGTCTCATCATAAAAGGAAGTTAGGATAAAAACTTCTTGATGCAGGTTGATTAATCCAATCTCGGATAGTCCATGGGTTACGTCCAGTCCATTGTGTTCTAAAAAAGGTGGTATGACCGTTGTCACAAACTAAAAGAAATGGAGTTGGTGCCTATCCAAGATTAGTCACGGGATTGGAGAGTATTGTATCGATTATCGAAAGTAAACGAAGAACTTGCCAAAACAATTTCCGAGTTCCTTCATGGACCAGATGTTAGAGCGATTAGCCGGCAATGAGTTTTATTGTTTCTTAGATGGTTTTTTCAGGTATTTCCAAATCCCCATTGAACCTAAAGATCAAGAAAAAAATACTTTTATCAGTGCCTCATACGGAACTTTCGTAGTACGTCGTATGCATTCGGTTTTGTGCAATGCTCCCGGGAACTTTCAACGTTGTATGTTGTCCATTCTTTCACGATATGAATAGAAATATGAACGATTGGCGGTTTTTTATGGACGATTTTATCAGTTTAGGGAGATTCTTTTTCCTTGTGTTCTCGCCATTTAGATAAAATGTGCTTAAAGTGTGTGAAGACGACCATTTGTCTAAGCGCATAAAATGGGAAAGAGCCATTTCTATGGTTAAAGAGCATTTGTTTTTGGACACATAGATCTCTTGGAAAAGGAATGATAAGTCGATAGCCAAAGTTGATGTAATTTCTAAGCTTCCTTCACCAACAATCCGTCAAAGGGATATTCGAAGTTTCTCTAGGGCTGCAAGGTTTCTATCGTATGATTTGTTATCAAAGAATTTTTCAAAATCTCTCGACCCATGACCCCTCTTTTAGAGAAGAAAAACACCTCCTTTCTTTTTTTCAGAAAATTGCATTCTTTCTTTCAAGCATTAAAAAGAGATGTTTTGACGAAGACTACCAATTCTCATTGCTCCAAAAATTGAGGACAAACACTTTTGAAATCAGCTTTGTGCGAGAATGCAAATGTGTGATTAATGCATACGGTGCAGTCCCTAGGGCAAAGAATTGAGAAGCATTTTTTTCGGTCCAATTCATTATGCTAGCAGACGATGACTGAAGCAGAGACTAAATTACACACACAACCGAGAAAGAGATGCTGTGCACGTTGTTTTGCTTTTCCAGAAGTTTCGATCATATCTAATCATGAACAAGAGTGTTGTTTATACGGACCACTCCGCTTTGAAATACCTTTTCAACAAAAAAGAATGCCAAAGCAAGATTGCTTCGTTGGGTCTTACTCTTCACAGAAATTGAATTTTAAAGTTATCGATACTAAGGGAGCTGAAAACTATGCAGCTGATCACCTCTCTCGTCTTGAAAACTCTTACGAAAATGTTTTTGATCCAAAAGAGATTACCGAGACCTTTCCTTTAGAGACTTTAAGTGTGTTAACTTCCAAAGATCAAAGTACCCCGTGGTTTGCCGATCTTTGCTAACTACCACGTGGTGTGAAAATTTCATAAAAAAGAATGACGACTCAAGAGAAAAAACAAGTTTTTAAAGATGTAAAACATAATTTGGGTCTTGGGATGACCTCTTTTTTTTTAAAGACTTGTGCGGATCATTAATACGAAGGTGTGTAGATGGGAAGAAGCTTTCGAAATTCTTGAAGCCATGTCATAGTGGACCCACGTGGGGACACTACGGTGCAACTTTACGCCAAGAAGATTTTTGATGCGGTTTTTCTTTTTGGCCACCATTTATAAGGATGCCTACGAATTTGTCAGAAAAATTGTGTATGCTTGTCAAAGAACAGGCAAAATCTCTCAACGTGATGAGATGCCTCTCAAATGCTAATCTCCAAAGTTTTGTGAGATTTTCGATTTATGGGTTATGTTATTGATTTTATGGGACATTTCCGTCCTCTAGGGGTAACAAATTTATTTAGTAGTCCGAAGTCGGACTATCTTTCAAGTGGGTTTGAAGCGAAAGCGCTCCCTACCAACGATGCTAGGGTAGTTGTTAAGTTCTTAAAATCCCTTTTCTCCCGATTCGGTGCTCCGAGAGCAATCATAAGCGATCGTGGGACCATTTTTTTGTAACGACAAATTGAAATGTTATATCTAAATATCTGGTATTCTATTGTCACCATCGTTTGATCCTTTACCATCCTCAATACGATCTGTGTCAAGTTGAAGTCAACGAATCGACAGATGGTCTCAAAAGGAATTTTAGAAAAGGACGGTAGGAGAAAACCTGTGCCATGCGTACGACAAATAGATGATGCATTATGGGCTTTTAGGAACCGCTTTAAGACTCCATAGGATGTACTATATAAGTTAGTACTATGGAAAGCGCTCTGTGTTATGTCCATCTTACCAGTTGAGTTAGAAAAACAAGCATATTGGGATCTTCAAGCATGCCAACCTTCGATTTAAGACCGCGGATTGAGATCATCGAAGCATTCAGATTAATGAACTTAGCGAGCTTCGTGATCAAGCTTACGAGAATTGTCACATTAATCTAAAGGAGAAGACAAGAAGCTCACGATTCCAAGATAAAGAAAGTCCGAATTCTTCAATGTTGGTGTATCAGTCCTTCTCTTCAACTCCCGATTAAAGATGTTTTCTCCTGGAAAGCTCATGTCCAGATGTCCGGACCTTTCCACAATCCACGAAGTTTATGCCTTATGGCATGCCAAGTTGTCTCATTGCCGGATGGTTCTAATTTCAAAGTCAATGCTACGAGTTCTTAGCATTACTATGGAGGGGGATACACTTACCATTGGATATCCATGACCTACCAGACTTTCCCTAGATAACTAAATTCATGGTGATCGGTCGGGCTTGCGAACTCGGTGATCAAACACAAAGCCGGCTACGTGGGAGTTCAACCCCTATGATTTTATCATTTAAATTTTCTTTCTATTTTCTAATCGTTAGTGTATTGAGAGAGGGCTTGTTATATTCCCGATTTTTGATGTTTGTTGCTTTGTTATTGTGTTTTTTGCAGGATTTCCCAACAGAGATTTTAGAAGCCTCTCATGTTCCGGTGTTTATTGTTTCCGTTCTACTCGAGCTTTTCATCTTGTGCGAATTTTAGTTGGGAGAATTCCATATCTCCTTTTCCTTCTATAATCGATTAACGTTATCTTTGTCATATTTCATAACGGCTTTAGATTAAGTAGAGAATGACTTTAAACATTGAGGACAATGTTTCGTTTTAGTTTGGGGAAGGGAATCTATCGATTTGATGTTGCTTGCTTATTGTTTTGTTCTCACGTACCCGCTTTCCCACAAAAATAGCAAAAATTTTAAATTTTTAGTTATCATAAATAAAAATAAAAAATAAAAAAAATAAAAAATAAAAAATGTGTTAAGACAAACATGTAGGTTTTCCGTTGGTAAGAATAAGAAGTAATTTTTGACCCGATCGTACGTGTTGAGTTCTAGCTTTCTTCCTTAACAATTAATGATGATAGTTTGTGCTAGTCTCACGTAGACTTTAAACATGCTGGACTTGAATCATTAGTAAATGAAAGCTTGTGCTAATCTCAAGTAGATTTTAAATATGCCGAGTTGGATTTTATATAGGCTAAGCATTTGCAAAATTTCTTTTGTGAAGAACAAGAAATGATAGTGTTATTTATAAGTCATGATGCTAAACGTAGAATAGTTGGTTTTCTTTCAAGCTCATATATATTAATTGTGGCTTTTTCTCCCATTAGCTTGTTTCACTTTTATATGAATGTTTAATAAATAGAGTTGTATGGTTTTTTGGTTAATAATTAGTTAATAGAAGTTTTCTTTAGTTCATTTGAGATTAGAATGAGTACACATCAGGAATACTCAATTTGGCTTAAAAATACAAAAATAATAAATAAATAAGTATCTCTCGTGTTGGAGGCGTGGCCGATGTTGGAGTTTTCATATAAGGTAGGGTCCGGTGTCATAATAAGTAGAATAACCTCTTGTCGACTCGCTATCGATGTGGCTTCGAGATAAAAGGCACCGGTTTTACTTATATAATCCAAAGTCGAAATATGTTTGCTACATCTTGTCGGAGGCGTGGCCGATGTTGTAGCCTTCTAAAGGACTAAGGTTTAATATTGTTGCTTAATTTTTGTCTTACTTTGTGCCTTAAAGAGCCTAAGGGTATATGGTGCAAATAAGATTGGTCCATTCATGTCTTAAAGAGCCTTAGGGTATATGACATGAATGGTGCCTTGCTTAAGTAGCCTAATAAAAGCCAAATTTTGGTTGCCTCGATGTGGACTTTATTCTTGATAACATTTGATCTTTTGAAAAGGGCTAGGAGTTAATTATTGCGTTCTTAACCATTACACTTTATTCTTGGAATTAATAAGTATCGAAACAAGTCTTAAAGAGCCTTCGGGTATATGACTTAAGTAAAATCCTGAGATACAAAAGTAGGATTTGCGGGAGGAAAAGTAAGTACACAATTAGTATTTATGAGTAGTGTTAGTGTCATGACTTGTAATTAACAATGATCTTGTTTTTAAGCTTAGCATGGGAAAAGTGAAAAATCGGGGATGACGAAATTATCTTTTAGACACTTAATTGTGCTTTTTGTTCTATGATCCTAAAAGTTACCAATGAGGTAATGAAAACAATACATTATGTCAACACAAATAAGTTGTAGTTAGGTAGTTAATTATCAAGAAAAATCATAAAAAGAGAAAAACCTTTGAAAATAGGAAGTCGGGTGTTTTATAACTTGTAATCTCTTAATTCTCTCAACAAAAATCTTTGCTACTTTTCAAAGGTTTAGTTTGGGGAATTTTGATAAGTGTAAAATACACATATCCATTTATGCCTAAAATAACCCAATTAAACCCAAAACAGACCAAAAATGGCAAAATTATGCTTGTATTTGTGTTCTGTGTGTGCAGGTGCGGATAAGTCAAAAATCACAAGAATTCAGTCAAAATCGAGCAAGCATGGACACGAGAATCAGAAGAGTTCAAAAAGAAGCCAAAGGATCAAAGCCGAAGCCAGAAAAGCCATTACCCTAGCCCATGTTATAACACCCTGTGTTTTCAAGTCATTGACGACATCAATAAATTCACAATGTACCTTTTTGAATTGTACGTGTTTGCTTAAAATTGTAAACGTTAGGTTAAATCGCGTACGCCAAAAATTAGCGTTCAATGTAAACGGGCATCAAACAATTAAATGTTTACATCAAGCATGGGTTATATAATTATTTTAAGGATAATTATTAACTTTGTTCATTTTATTTTTATCGGATACGTAAAGTGTATACGTTTCGCGATAAATTGCGTTTAGGCACTCCCGGAACCACAAAAACTTTCCTACGCTTCAACAAATACCCACTTTTATACCCAATACATAAAAATTTCAAAATATATCATCTATATCTTATGTATTGCCGAAATTCTTGCAAGGTGTACAAGTATTATAACAAAACTCATCCACTTTAGTCAAATATGCAACATACTTCTTTAATGCCACACCATACCTAGCTTACTTTGACTAATAACCATAACAAAGACCATCCCTATGTTCCTTGACTAACTATTGCATCTTTTTGGTCATCTATATCTTATATACATGCATGACTAGAAAGAGTTAACACATATACATAAACACTTAGCCAAAAATTCAACAAACATCCCCTTTGGCACCTATAGAGCTCACGGCTCAAAACTAAGACCCAACCAAAACCATACAAAATTTTCTACAATCCATACACTTCTATATACACCTATTCTAAGATATACTAAGGCATTTGCAAGCATTGAATCACCATTTCCAAGTATTTCTCAAGTAAAAGGAAGTTAGGGTTCTATTAAGGAAAGCTAGGGTTTCTTAAGTGCAAGCTTGGTTTTTGTGGCTAAACAAGGGTTTAGTACTAGCACATCATCATCATCATACCTCATAAGGTCTATTTAAACTCTTTATGTTCTTAGTTTATGAGTTTTTATATATATGATATGC
>BQNB010048141.1:0-42720 GCA_026074375.1 Tanacetum coccineum
CGTGGTATAGATGATCGGGTAGATCGGGTGACGAGGAATCTTTTTGGATTCGGCCGGAAAAGTCCGCCGAAAAAGTTTTTCGGCGACAGCGGCGAAAGTTTTAAATGAAGTGTAGTGTGTTTAATAGTTGAAGGTTGATTATGTAAATATTTCACAGGGAGCAAAAGTGTAACTTTTGGTAAATATTGGTTCGGGACTCGTTTGAGCGACTTAACGGATGATTCGAGTCACGAAACTTGCGCCATTGTTTTCCAATTCATTTTTCTAATAAAAATGAGCATGCACTCGACTAATTTTTGTAAACGTTTTATAAAACTTATTTAAAACGTTTATTATTTATTTTGTATATTACTGATAAACTTTGTCCAGAAAATAAAATGAATTTAAACCCGAATATTCGCGTTTTTCAACAAAAGCTTTTAATTAAAATGCTAAGTAATTTATTAAATATTTTTATTTAATAAATGGTGGTAATTAAATATAATTTAATTATGTTCTGCGTCGAAACGCGTTGGTTTAATTTCTAAAACTTTGCGAGGCTGTTTTAGCCCTTTTCTGCTCGTTTTCAAGTCTCGGATAAAACTGAAAAGTTGTCCGAAATATCATTTTACATCAAATTGCTTTAGAGTCCGAGTTGTGAAAAAATGTGGTTTAGCTGGTCGTTTTTGATACGTCAGCTTAGAAATAATCTATATATTTTTCGTTTTCGAGCCAAATAAGTTAAAAATAACTTTCACTTATGAGATGTAATAATAAATATGATTTATTATAATAAAATATGTTCCGAAAATTTTACCGGTTACGCGGTAATTACTTTTATGTGACAATAAAAGACCAAAAGTCAAAAGGTCAAAGGGTAAAATAGTCATTTAAAATTTCGAAAATTCCGGATGTTACAAACACCAAGACTCTTCAAGATTTAAAGTCTCAGAGCCTGGAGACGGTGTCACCATTTATACACGACGCCGTCACACTTCATCTAGTGACGGCATTACAACATCTCTTGAGGGCGTCAGCCCGTACCGACTCAACTCGGATCTAGAAGATTCTAATTTATGATTTGTTGGGAAAAACAAGTCAATCGGTCAACGTACTGCTAAGCAAAAGGTCAAAGTACTGCTAAGTAGAAAGTCAAGGTACTGCCAGTCAAAGATCGAAGTACTGCCGTGGATAAAGGAATCTTAAAGGATTATCATTTAAATGGTTATGTTAGTAATTATCTTGTAACAGTTAGTTTAATGATTAGTATTGATTAGTGTTTATGTCATACAAGGACTGTACATCTACTAGAGGTTATCCTTATGTTTATAAAAGGATCTCTAGGAAGATATTAAAAAAGATAGAAAAACACGAGTTAAGAATTATTAGTATTGTATTAGGGATCTGCAATTTAGGCAGATTCAAAAGGTTTAATATTAGAAATCTTATGAGAAACTATTGTGTTTCTTCTTAGTACTGCCAACTAGAATTCCAGCATAGTTGACAGTATATTCAGTGTTTCATAAAGGAATATCGATCCTACAAGTGTCTCAGAGCTTGTGAAGAGACCTGTCTAGAAGAAATTTTTTAATCATCGAAATCTTTCTAAACTCATAAAAGGATGACAGAAACATAACCAATCCCTCCCCCTCGTCCGTTTACTGCACTAAGAATTCCTAATAATCAAGAAGAGTGAATATGACCTATGGGTCCATGAAGATGCGACATATAGTTGGCCATAACGACCCAGGATACTATGGGATATAATCACAAATGGAGACCAAGCCACAACTGATCCTGCATCCTCATCAGTACCAAAAACTTCACTTGCTGCAAACGCAAGAAGAAATAATGAGAAAGCTCTCAACATATTGCTCTCTGCAATCCCTGATAGACATCTTCTTAGTTTTCATGATGCCACAAATGCAAAAACCTTATGGACAGCCATAAAAGCAAGATTTGGAGGCAATGAAGCCTCAAAGAAGATGCAAAAGAATCTGTTGAAACAACAATTTGAGACGTTTACTATTGGATCTAGGGAAGAACTAGATTCAGCATATGAAAGGTTTCAGCATATTCTTAGCATGCTTGAATTACATGATGCTACGGTGTCCATTGAAGATGCAAATTTGAAGTTTCTAAGAAGCCTACCATCTGTGTGGCATGTAGTGGCTACCATGATTCGGGGACAACCTGGATTAGACGAGTTAGACTTTGATGACCTCTACAACAACTTAAAGGTGTATGAGCATGAATTGAAGGGTGTTTCAAATTCAAACTCTCAAAACATTGCTTTTCTGTCCACAGAAGTCAAAGGCAGTACTTTGAAACAAAGTACTGCTGAACCAGCACATATCCCAAAAGGATATACTCAAGCTATCTCGAGCAAGGTGCCAACTGCTCCCAACTGTGCTTCTCACTCAGATGAAATCATATGTTCCTTCTTTGCTCAACAAGCATCTATGCCCACAACTCATGATGATGAAGAC
This sequence comes from Tanacetum coccineum, assembly GCA_026074375.1. Classification (NCBI taxonomy): domain Eukaryota; kingdom Viridiplantae; phylum Streptophyta; class Magnoliopsida; order Asterales; family Asteraceae; genus Tanacetum; species Tanacetum coccineum. The sequence goes on from BQNB010048141.1 coordinate 2,469, forward strand.
CTGCTGCAAATTGATGAAGATGCTATGGAAGAAATTGACATTCGATGGCAAGTGGCTATGATAACAGCAAGGATAAGGAAGTTTATGAGGAAGACAGGAAGATCCATTGACCTCAAGCCAAAGAATGGGATTACCTTTGATAAGTCAAAAATTGAATGCTTTAACTGTCAAAAGTTAGGTCATTTTGCTAGAGAGTGTAGATTTGCTAAATACCAGGAAAACAGAGCAAATGGTCGTAATGAAAAGAGGATTGTGGCTATTGAAGATTCAAACTCAAAAGCCTTGGTGGCAACAGACAACAATGAAGATATTGATTGGACCAAGGAATTTGATGCTGAACCAGTGACATATGCTATGATGGCACTGACTGGAGTTGAACAAGATGATTGGAGCATAGAGTTTGATGCAGAGCACATGCACTTTGGACAAGATGGACTTGATGATTTTGACTGGAGCAACAAAGCTGATGATGCACTAGTATCTCTAGCTTTGATGGCTACAAACTCAGAGGTACCTTACTGTTCCAAATGTAGTAAATCTTATAAAAAGTTGCTTGAAAGCTATCAAACTGAAAGAGATAATTTTCAAAAAGCTAGGACTGAAATTCTAGGATATCAAATGAGCTTAGAGTCATTAGAAGTCATACTTAAAACACATGAAAAGAATGAATATGCATGGGGTGATAAGTATGAACAGATGGAATATGACTTAAAGTCAAGGGATTTGAAACTAGAAGAAAAACAAAAGGAACTAGATCAAGCCTTAAAAGAAAGAGATGATTTCAAAGTAAAACTTGAAAAATGGTCAAATGCTTCAGTACTTCAAAATGAAGTTCTAAACAAACAAAGGTATTTGTCTGATAAATCATGTATAGGATTTGGGGTTGAGTCTAGTAGTAGTAAGGATAGTGACAATTCTTCTGGGAGTACAAATTCGACTGAATCTTTATATACAAACATCCAAAAGACAAAAGGATTTCATTCAGTACCTCCACCAACAGGTACTATCATACCACCTAGGGCAAATGTCTCTTTTACAGGGATAGATGAACTAGCCATTAGGAATAAAGTTGTTAATCAAGAGAAAACAAAGTCTAGTCAATCAGAAATTGATAGAAATAAAGTCATAATTGAAGATTGGGTGGATAGTGATGATGAAGAGACTGATGTTTCTGAAATTCAAAAGAACACTGTTTTTAGCACAGAAAATAGTAAAATATCTTTTGAAAACAAGTCACCAAACAGTCAACACAGTATTGGTCAAGAATCTAGGACAAAGGGACTTGGGAACAAAGGGGGTAAATTATGTTTTGTATGTTACAGTCCTAATCACTTAATCAAGGACTGTAATCTACATGAAAGAACCTTCAAACAAACCCAAACTCATAAACCTAAGGGAACACAGGGTTCAAGGGACACAAGATCAGTGTGGAACAACGCCAATAGGGTGAACCATAGTAATTTCTCAAGAAACTCTAGGTACCCTCACCAAAGGAAGTCTTTTATCCCATCAGCAGTACTTACAAGGGAAGGATTGAAAAGTACTGCCAGACCAGAAGTACCACACGCAGTACTTTCACAAAGTACTGGTAGACCTTATCATCCAAGGATGGATAACATAAGACCTAGAACCTCAAGCTTTTCACCATCATCAAGGTCTTCTACCACAAGGACTCCTCATAGACCACAAAGACCCAAGAAAATTGTTAAATCTATCTGGGTAAAGAAAGGAAGTACTGTTGGATCCCAAGCAGTACTTCCACAAACTGTCAAAAAGAATGCAATGATAAATCCAAAACAAACATGGAGACCAAAAGGGAACTATCTAGATTCTGTGAATAGGGATAATGGATCTTACACACTCAAGCAATTTGAGTATGTAACTCCATTAGGGGTATCCAAGTCAGTTATGACTTGGGTCCCTAAAAGAGTCTAATTCTTTGAAATTGTTTGTCCAGGGCAATCCAGAAGAAGATCTCAAGGACTATGCTATCATCGACAGTGGATGCTCTGGAAGTATGACAGGAGACAAGGACAAGTTGTCTGATTTTAAAGAGTTCAAAGGTGGTTATGTGGCTTTTGGAAATGACTCTAAAGGTGGAAGAATCTCAGGAAAAGGAACCATTAAGACATCATGCTTAGATTTTGAGAAAGTTAGCTATGTGGAAGAGCTTAAGTTCAATCTCTTATCTGTTTCTCAAATCTGTGACAAGAAGCACAATGTCCTCTTCACTGACAAGGAGTGTCTTATCCTATCTCCAAAGTTTAAGTTTGTTGATGAAGACCTGGTGATACTTCGAGCTCCTAGAAAGAATGATGTATACAGCCTGGATCTAAAGAATATTATTCCCTCTGGTGGAATCACTTGTTTGGTTGCAAAGGCAACAGAGGATGAAGCTGTCCTATGGCACAGAAGACTGGGGCATGTCAACTTCAAAAATATCAACAAGTTGGTTAAAGGCAATCTGGTTAGGGGTTTACCTTCAAAGACATTCAAGCTTGATCACTCATGTTTGGCATGTAGAAAGGGTAAACAGCACAGGGCATCTTGCAAGAAGATTGAAGAAAGAACTGTCAGAGAACCTCTTGAATTGCTCCATATGGATTTGTTTGGACCTGTTTCAGTGGAGAGTGTAAATAGGAAGAAGTACTGCTTGGTGGTCACTGATGACTGTAGTAAATTCAGTTGGGTGTTTTTCTTGGCTTACAAGGATGAGACATATGATATGCTTCATGATTTGATCGTGGGGTTAGAAAACAAGCTAAGACATAAAGTGAAGACCATCAGGTGTGACCATGGAACAGAGTTCAAGAATCAACTAATGAATGAGTTTTGTGCCATGCCAAGAGGAATCAGAGAGAATATAGCATTGCAAGGACTCCACAGCAAAATGGTGTCGCAGAAAGAAAGAATAGGACTCTCATTGAAGCTGCTAGAACTATGTTAGCAGACTCTCTTTTACCTATTCAATTTGGTGAAGCAGTTAATACAGCCGGTTATGTGCTTAATAGAGTTTTGGTGACTAAACCTCAAATGAAGACTCCTTATGAGATTTTGATGGGCAGATCTCCTAACATCAGTTTCATGAGACCTTTTGGATGTCCTCTGACTATACTTAATACCCTAGATCAATTGGGTAAGTTTGATAGCAAGTCAGAAGAAGGCAATCTGTTGGGATACTCTACCAGCAGCAAAGGTTTTAGAGTCTATAACAGGGTAACAAGAAAAGTTTAAGACTGTCTTCATGTAGACTCTCTTGAGAATCAGGAGAATCAAAAAGGGAAAGGTCCTGATTGGATGTTTGATCTTGACCTTCTAACTCCATCCATGAATTACATTCCTGTAAGGAAAGAAAACTATGCTGATTCAAAAGAACAAGGAATATCTTGTGATGATGTTGAAGATTTAGATGACCAGCAATTCATTGTTCATACAGCTCAGCCTATGCATACAGAGGAACGTACTGCTGCAAAAGAAGTTCCATTGTCCTCTGCAGAACAAGCTTTACATGATGAGCTTGTAAGTTTGATGCATCAAGAATCTCTTGCCAAAGCTCATAATGATGATCAAAGGATTGCTTTTGAAGAGGAAAAGAAGAGAATAGCACTTGACAAGGGAAAAGAATGTGTTGACAGTACTTTCACTCTAAGTACTGCTAATACACCTCCTCAAAGTACTGGCAATACACCTACAGATTCTGATGATGATATTTCAAAAGATGGTGTTTTCTCTACAAACTCTTTTGATGCTGAGGAAGGCGGAGTAGCTGACTACAACAACATGGATCCTACCATTGATGTTCCCTCTACTCCCACACTTAGAATTCATAAGATTCATCCTCAAAGTCAAATTATTGGCAAAAGTACTGCCGGGGTTCAAACAAGAAGAAAGCTTCAAGACAGTACTTCAAACCAACATCAAGCATTGCTGTCTTTTATATACAAACAAAACAGAACTAACCACAAAGATCAGCAAACCTGCCTGTTTGCTTGTTTCTTATCTCAAGAGGAACCCAAGAAAGTCTCTCAAGCCTTAGCAGATGAAAGTTGGGTTGAAGCGATGCAAGAAGAACTACTTCAATTCAAGCTACAAGAGGTATGGGTGTTATGTGACCTACCAGAAGGCAAGAGGGTGATTGGAACTAAATGGGTTTTTAGAAACAAGAGAGATGAACGGGGTACTATTATCAAGAACAAAGCACGCCTAGTTGCACAAGGGTACAGACAAGAAGAAGGTGTGGATTATGATGAAGTGTTTGCACCAGTTGCCAGAATTGAAGCAATCAGACTCTTTTTGGCATTTGCATCTTTCATGGGCTTCATTGTCTATCAGATGGATGTCAAGAGTGCATTCTTATATGGCAACATCACAGAAGAAGTGTATGTCAAACAGCCTCCAGGTTTTGAAGATCCTGCTCATCCAAACAAGGTCTACAGAGTTGTCAAGGCACTTTATGGCCTGCATCAAGCCCCAAGAGCATGGTATGAAAGACTTTCCACTTTTCTTTTGAAACATGGATATAGGAGAGGGGCTATTGATAAAACTCTGTTTATTAAGAAGGATAGAAGAGATATCATGTTGGTACAGGTGTATGTAGATGATATTATCTTTGGATCTACCAAGTCTTCTATGGTGAAGGATTTTGAAGATCTTATGCAAAAGGAATTCAAGATGAGTTCCATGGGTGAACTCACTTTCTTTTTGGGGCTTCAAGTCAAGCAATCTAATGGTGGTATTTTTCTAAGTCAAGACAAATATGTGAAAGATATTCTCAACAAGTTTGACTTTAGAACCATTAAGCCAGCATCCACCCCCATTGAAGCTCATAAATCTCTAGGAAAAGATGAAGAAGGTGAAGATGTTGATGTACATCTTTATAGGTCTATGATTGGGTGTCTCATGTACTTAACTGCTTCAAGACCAGACATAATGTTTGCTGTTTGTCTGTGTGCAAGATTTCAAGTCACTCCAAAGGTTTCTCATCTACATGCTGTCAAAAGGATCTTTAGGTACCTCAAACATCAACCAAAATTGGGTTTATGGTATCCTAAAGACTCTCCTTTTCACTTGGAAGCTTTTTCGGACAGTGACTATGCTGGGGACAATCATGATAGAAGATCAACTTCAGGAGGATGTCAATATCTTGGAAGAAGACTCGTTTCTTGGCAATGCAAGAAACAAACAATTGTGGCTATATCTTCTACTGAGGCAGAATGAAATATGTAGCAGCTGCAAGTTGTTGTAGCTAGGTACATTGGATGCAAAATCAACTACTTGATTATGATTTACTTCATGAACACTGAAATCATATGGACCAATGAAAGCACCATTTGCAATTGTGAAGAATCCGGTTTCCACTCAAAGGACCAACATAATCAGTAATTCGTCATCACTTCAAATCAGAGATTGTTATAGCAAAGGCTCATAATGTTGTCAGGTTCATACTGATGACAATGTATCAAGATTACTCACCAAAGAGCTTTTGAACTTGGCAAATTTAACTTTTTGTGGTAACAATTGGGATGATGAACCATAGCTATCTTTGAGTGGAGAACACATATAAAGTACTGGTGATCAGTAAAGTACTGGTTTTTTGTTAATTGGATTTTTTGGAAGCACTCTAGCTACATTTGAGGGGAGGATATGAAATATTTTTCAGATTTGATGATTTGAAGAGATAGTTTTGCAAGTTGAATGGGGGGGGGGGGGGGGGGGGGGGGGGGGGAAGGGTTGTCGTTGCAATATTTGAGTGGAGGACAATCTTTTTAAGTTGAAAGTACTGCTTAGCCAACATCAAAGTACTGCTTGTCTTAAGAAAGTACTACTGCTTATACCCACAAAGTACTGTTACGAAAAACGTTCGTTCAACGGTCAAACGTACGTTTCTGCGCATAAAAACGTATTACAACGGTACTTCATAGTTAATCCAACACAACCTATAAATACTCAACTGAATTATGCATTTTTTTGCACCCACTTTATCTCTTTTCTTCATAACGTTTTAATTACAACCTCCGACCACATTAATTTCCCTTCAAATGGCAAACATCGCACTTGTAACAAGCACAACAAGATTGCGTGTGTGGAAAAATGCAACAGAATGCTGATTTTTATCAAATCATTGACTTTTTCACTGGCTGATCCCATTAATTACTCTTTTTGTTGGTTGATCCTGATCTCATCGGTCCCTTGCTTCTCAACAATTTTGGGCTTAAGACCGCTCTCTCTCAAAGTGATCATGACGACCTCACAGTCGCGCCAAGGTGGTGGGGGGGGGGGGGGAGCTGGGCAAGAAGATTTTGATTTCTGAAGCAACCATTCGAGCTGACCTACTCTTTGATGAGAAAATGTGAGTTGAGTGCTTCACTAAGCAAGTTTAATAGAATAGGCTCAGAATAATTGGCTACGAGGTAAACTTTTTAGCACAACTCACTTTCTCTAACCTCTATTTTAGCCCATAGTGTGAAGTATTGTAGTTCATGTCTTACTCCATTGTTTAAAGTCCTAAGAGCACTTCATAGTTAACAATTTGGGAACACCATAGCCTCTAGCTCTTGTAGGTCATGCCACAAACCAAAATTAATTTCCTCCTGATGATATTCTAAACTGGGATGCTAGGAACATTATTTCAAATGGTACAAAACCTTTTCTTATGTAATCCTAAGGTTCGTATCAATTGTTTTTGAACAAGCAGTTAGAGGGAGTAGACAGACCTCAGGACTTTATACCATCCGTTTCACTTCCTTCTAAGGTTTTTACATTCATGAGGAAGCATAGTACTAAGTTCTCTCGTGTAGGATTACACCTTTGACTCCATCTATGTTAGAGGTAGTCACAGCATTGGCAGCGGAGGAAGAACATAGTACTAGTCCTCATTCTAAGGCTGCAAGTTCTGCAAGGGATGCTCAAGGCACTCCAACTCAAAGTGCTGCTCATTCTCAACGTACTGCTTCAGTACAAGGTACTAGCTTCCTTCCATGGTACTGCTACACCACATAAATCTGTGCATGTTCAAGGTACTGATACCTTACATAGGTACTGCTGTCAATCAAGGTACTGCTTCTAATTCCTAAAAATCTCCAATATTATCACTCCCACCGATGCGACTCAAACATCTGGAGGAGATGAAGGGACTTTTAGATATATATGCTTTGAACAGGAAGTTTAAGAACTCAAGAGGCAAACCCCTTTCTCAAGCTAAACCCAATATTCAAGCTCAAAGCCAAGCTCAAGAAACTGCCAAATTCGTCCACCAGTGGTCCAGCATCATGCTTTTGGTAGAGAATCAAACCTAAGAAGCAAAGAGACGAAGAAAGAAGCATAAGAAGAAAAGTTCTTCAGTCAATTGGGGAGGAATAAGGATGAAGGAACTTTTGTCTGAAGAGCACAATGTTCAAGAAGAAAGATTACATAACATTCCTTTCTTTGATGATATTGTTGATAAAGATCGCTGCTGTACTCCCTGATTTGGAAAGAAAAGTGATGAACTGAAGTTAATATGAGGATACAGAAGCTCTAATGTAAAGAAGTGGAGAAACAGAAGAACTGGATTTGGGACAACTCCAAGTATTGCTTAGACAGGTACTAACTAATTACTCCAATGACCCTAAATTTTGAAGATTAAGCAGGTCCCCAAGCCCACATCCGTTCCAATTACAAGTTATGGAGTCTGAAGAACAACTTTAAAGCTCTGAAGTTCTTGTTGCTATTTTCTAGACCAAGTGGTTTTGAGCATTCCTGGTCCCCACATACAAACTACAACCTCAACAGCCAACATCAAGTAAAACTTGAATCCTAAAGATAAAGGCAAAGGGATACTGGTTGAAGAACCTAAAAGAAGAAATTAACTCTTCAACAATCGAAAGCCGGAAACTACAAAATGATGAGGAGGAATTGCTAGAAAAAATTCAATAGCTGAATGGATGCATAAGAAGAAAAGAAAGAGTTTGAAGAATTAAAGAAAACAAAGCCAAACACTACTTGAGGAAACCTACTCTCTGCTCCAAGAAAGAAATCAATGATGAATTTCTTAAAAGGTCAAGGATACAAAATATTGCAAAAACTTAAGTATCCACGATAAGAGAATTGTAATGACAAAGTTCAAGCATCTATTAAAGACTCCTTCAAAGACTTATCCAATGATTCCAGAGAAAGAAAGGGAGATGTTGAAGAAAGTGAAACAAAAAGACCTCTTAATGAAAAGGAAAGCTACAATTGCTGAGAACAGCATCAAAGAAGCCTAAGGTGAGACAGAAAACATGATGAGCTTAGAAACTATCTTAGGGTTGTAGCACTTTGAAAAGAAAGCACAAGATAGAGAGTCCTTAGAAGGAATCACATGGATTACAGCTCCAAGTTATTGATTCACCTGATGGAGAGTATCTCATCATTCACAGAGCAAATAATCACTTCAGGGCTTTTGATACTTTATGGGAGATACTGCATATCTTAGATAGACAGGATTTATATCACCTATATCGAGTTGTTCAAGACTATTATGAGCACATTCCTCCACGGCTTAGGTTTGATGCTTCTAGGTGATCTAACCATTATTTGGGAGACGGCTGAATCAAGTGATGATGACTTCTGGAAGGATCAAGAAGAATGGGAAATCATAAGATGGAGGTTTCATGAATCTTCAGGAGTGCATACACTAGAGATAGAAGATGGCACTATGATTCACATGCTGGCTGAAAGAAGATATCCTCTATCAAGAGAGTTGATGATAAGGATGCTAGATCATGCATGGAAGTTGAAGATAGAAGAGATAGCCAATACTTGATACATCTGTTCATCTGTAGACAATTCTGAAGATGGTGACAATTCTTAAACAACTGGTATGATTTATCAAAATTTTCTTATATATAATCATTACTGATAAACAGACTTAACTGTGAACAAAGCAGTACTTTGTTTAAAGTACTGCTAGTGTAAAACAAACAGTACCTTGATGAAGGTACTGCTAGTTAAAAAGTTGTTTTTGAAATATTGTGAAGATTTGAGTGTGCAAAAAGATTTAAGGCACAGATATTTGAATATCAAACTGTTTTAAGGGATTGAGTGTTGGTTAACCACCACACAGCAAATGGTAATCAATTCACCATATCTCACAGATATAAGAATTGACTAGTCCAAATCAAACAGTTTTGGTAAAGACATCTCAAATCTGTTGATGGTTGACAATTTACCAAAAATTGTATGGTGATCAATACACCATGGTATTACACTGAATTATTGGCTACTCCAAAGCAAACGGCTTTTGGTAAAGAGAACTCAAATCCGTTGATAGCTTTAATAGTTTGCTCAAAACTATATGGTCCTCAACTCACCAATGTTTTATTACTGAGAGTTGACTAGTCCTGAGCAAACGGCTACAGGTAAAGACTTATCAAATCCGTTTATGGTTGTAATGACTTACCAAAAGTCATATAGTATTCAACACACTATGATTAATGTTCTGAGTGTTGAAGTGGTTTTCAGTTTACCATGGATTATTACCTTTTCTAGGTACCAAAGAACTGACTAGCCCAAGAGTAAATGGCTACTTGGTAAAGGCTCATAAAAACCATTTACGTTGCTGAGAAGACATGTTGCTGAGAAGAACAATCTGTTTGATGCTAAGACAAAGAGAAGTGTTTATGTTCATAACAAGGGGTTACATTTCAAGATACTCAAACAGATTGTGTACAAGATACTGCTCAAAGGATGAAGCTTAAAAGATTAAAGGCAAGTACTGCTTAAATGACAAGACAGACTGATGCTGAACAAAGAAGACCAACTATCAAGAAACTTGAAGTCAAGCAAGTAGAATTCAAGTTAGGGGAGGATTGTTGGGAAATACAAGTCAAAAGGTCAACGTACTGCTAAGCAAAAGGTCAAAGTACTGCTAAGTTGAAGATCGAAGTACTGCCTACTTAGTATGGAAAAGTCAACGTACTGCCGTGGATAAAGGAATCTTAAAGGATTATCATTTAAACGGTTATGTTAGTAATTATCTTGTAACAGTTATTCTAGTGATTAGTATTGATTAGTGTTTATGATATACAAGGACTGTACAACTACTAGAGTTATCCTTATGTTTATAAAAGGATCTCTAGGAAGGTATTAGAAGACATAGAACAACGAACACGAATTATTAGTATTGTATTAGGGATCTGCAATTTAGGCAGATTAAAAAAGGTTTATAATACAAATCGTTTGATTAATCTTTGTGTGTTCTTCTAAGTACTGCCAACTAGATTCCGCATAGTTGACAGTATATCAGTGTTTCATTAAGGAATATCGATCCTACAACCAACACCCTCTCCAAGTGGGGAGAGGGTTTCTTTTATACCATTTGCCTTAAGAATGGCGTATGGTCTTACTAATGGGTCGGGCTTGGCTTATCTTGGGCTTTGAGCCCCCCGACTAGCCTATTACATTACAAGACCTAGTTTAAGTTAATAAGACCGATAACATTCTTGTTTGACTTAATATAATTAAGGCTAACAATTCTATTCATGACGACGTCAAAATTAACATGCGACGCCGTCGCTGCTATTTTCCTATAAATACAAATCCGTTTTTAGGGTTTTAGGTGTGTAACTTTAGAGTAAAAGAAAGGGACAAACCCTAGTTCATTTAGCAGCTGTTAGGGACGATTTTAGGGCCTCAAAACCCTATTGTACTTCCTTCAACTCATGTTTTAATCAAGTAAGATTATCTTAATCATTCAATATGTATGTGTGTTGTTTGATTCGTTATTATTCTTGCTTTACCTTTAACATGCTTGGCTAAACCTTCTATTATGTTTATTTATGATTGATATGCCGTATGGAAACTAGTCCATACGCCGTATCGGTACCACAACACAGATACATATTTCTCAAAACAGTCCCCTTCCCATGGAGACTACATAACTACTACTGTGATGATTTGAAGGAGGCACATGAAGTGAAGATCCTGGATGCTATTGATCACAACCTGCCTCAGAAAGAAAAAGATCCATGTGACTTTACCTTACCTGTATTATTAATTAAAATATATGTTTTGATAAAGCCCTGTGACCTATGTGCAAGTGTTATTGTTATGCCATAATCTACCTATATCAACCTGTATAGGAAGTTTTGTCTCCCACTATGTTGACCATAGAATCTGGCCGATTAGACCATAAAATAACTACGGTATAGCTGAGAACTTGCCTAGTTATGATGGGCAAATATTTTTTTCCCTATTGACTTTACATCTTGGAATACTGATATTAAGGCGATGTCCCTTTGATCCTCAGACGACCATTCCTTTCCACTGCCCATGTCAAGATCGATGTATTTAAAAGAAAAGTTACTCTCAGGGTCGGGGAAGAGAAACTAGTTTTCAAAAGTATTAAGCCCGCCTCTAGCATGGTCAAAAGGGTCTTTATGGATGAATAAAAGAAGGAAAAAGGTCGAACTTAACGACCAGCTGAAACAAAAGTGCATCCCGGGAGACAACCCGGTTACTTTTAAAATTGTTTGTCACATTTAATTGTTTGAATTTTAATTAATAGTTAAGTCTGTCTTCCCAGACATTACATACGGCGTATCGAACCCCTTAGGATACGACGTATGTATGACTGGACATTATCAATAATTTTTAAATTCCAGTATTAAATTTCCAGCATTTAAATTGTTTTCACAGGATTACATACGGCGTATCCTAGGGTTTAGGATACGGCGTATTGTAACCTGTACAATTGTGTGTTTAATTGTTTGCTTGTATTGCAAGATAGCGGAAGTACAAATTGCACGAACGTCTTCTAAACTTTCATATAGGACCTTGCTGCAAACGGAATCGACTTAATGGTATACTCTAAAAAATGCCACGTGTTGAACTCTCATGGGCATTCTGAAGCCCTTATCAACACACTTTTTGCTCAAACACTCAAAATGGAGAACCATCCGGGGCAAACTATCAGGGGAGTTTCCTCGTTCTAATTCTTTTTCCCATATTATTTAAATGTTTTATATACAACGAGGATGTTGTATAGTTTAAGTAGGGGGTGGAGAATTAGAATGTACTTGTCCTTATTTTCACAAATATGCTTAAAAGTGCTTAAAAAATAAATCAAATTAAAAACAACACATACTTTTTTGTGAAAAATCGAATATTTACATTACCTAGCGCAATTAACCCTTAATGGTAATTTGTGATAATTAAGCCTATCCGTTCTTTAATTGCTTACTTAAAAATTCAACAAAAATATGATGTGCCGGTGATAGTGGACTTATAGCACTTGCCTAAAATATCACACGAGACCTCAATGATTAGTACCGTGGGATTTTAGGATGGAGTAACATGCATGACTGGTAGATTTCTAGATTAAACCAAAAAGCCTACATTGTTGTTAATATTAACTAACCACACTGGGTAGTTAACCCCGTGTAACCCCATTTGCTTACTCCTCACTTTTAAGAAAAGATACCCCTATAACAACCTGCAGAGCCTTCTTTCATTTCCTCACCAATTAAAAATTGATTTGTTTCACCCTTTACACCTTAGCCAACCGTGTAATTAAAGCCTATTTTAATCAATGGTATCTAGTTTCTTACGTTAAAATTCTGTCTAATTCAAACTTCAAGAGTGAAATTTCTCTATCTCTGTAAAGGTCTGGAGAATTGCCAATGCAATGGTGAAAATTATTTTGTAGCTGTGTATATTGCCTACTTTCGCAATTATATGTTATGTCCGAAGAAGAAAAGTTAAAAGGAAGAATCAGCCGGACAAATGATGATAGTGAAGACGATGAATTACACCGATATTTATGATGTATTGATGGCAAAAAATCTTATAAAACAAAGATAGATATACGTTTCTTTTAATCTTATAACCGAAGGATTTAATTTAAAGTATCGATTATTTTCGTTGATACGGCAAAAATCAACGATCGTACAGTATTGTAAAAAAAGTGGCCGAAATATCACCACTTATTTTTGTAAAGTATTTAAAAATCGGGATTAAGGAAAGATGACCGTTATGGAATGCCACCATAGGTTTGACTTTGACATTTCTATATCGAGGCGATTGTTTCAATGTCGAGTCTTGTCATGGAACGGTCGGGAAAGTTACTAGCAACCGCACCATATTTGTTGGCTTTAATCTATTTGTTTTGTATATTTTATTTAACAACCATTTTACTTCCCTTTCCTGATAACTAACCTTAGGATCTACTCGAATAGGATGTTTACGAGTGTGGATGTCTATTCCGTCGTTACGGCCATGATGCATGTCATCATCTGCCTTGTTTGACAAAAATAAGCAAAAAAAAAAAAAAATTAGAAGATGACCTCGGTGGAAAGTCAGAAGCTCCATACCCTATATCATTCTTCATCCTTAAAAGAATGATTAAACCCAACCTATTTATAAAAACCCAATTTACCTTTTGACTTGTTACTCCTTAGCTCTAGTGGTGAAGATGTGTATCCTTGTCAAGCTTATGATATGAATCTAATCACGACCGAGCAAATGAGCGTACCACTTAAATGTTACACCCTAGATTAGTTGAGTGATTTGAGTGTCTTTATTTCCATATTTCGTGAGGTGCTTGGTTTTGTACAGGTGGTTAGAACCAAAAAATGCTTAACGATCCTTAACCTCGGGTCGGGTCTTAGCCTAGGACCTGTTGCCCAAGCAAGCTTAGCCAAGGTCATGTCCTAACCAGACTTGTCCTTATATAAGTCCACTACCATCATTTTTACATAAGACAGAAACCCTAAAAAGAAAACAAACAGCTAGAGAAAGAAAAAATGACGACTTATGTTTTGTGGGTCTTAGCTCGCCTTGACAACTTAACCAACTTTCAACCTAATGGTGGCGTTGATGACGAGCATTTCACCTACTTGTTTATGTTAATTTTTGATTAAAAATTATTTGTTGCCTAATAATAATATTGAAGTGAGTGAATAGAAAGTTTTATGTTATTTTCCTTTTTAATAAAAGTTGTCATATCTGTTTTATCCTCGTATATAAATAAATTAAGTTAGATAAGATAGATTAGATTCTGGTATTTGTTTATTTAATGAGTTGTTTAACAGCATGATGATATTTGTAAATCTAGGGTTTATTTAATGAGTGTTTAATCTATTTTTAGCGTATATATAGTTTCTACTAATCTCTAAGTTTTATCTTCATGAGTTATATTATTTTTTGTATGAGATTTTGGGAGTGAGTAGTCTTATAACTTTGTCATCGTGTGATGTTTTTGGTACTTTGTCATCGTGTAATGAAGAGAATACCTGTTTTGTTAATGGCAAAGCTTTTTAGTTAGTATATATGACTTTTGTTCGCTGAGTTACATGATTGATATCTTTGATACATAATGCCGATTTGTTAAACGTGTACATATGATTTTCTTGTCCTAAGATTTGTGTTAATGTGAGAAACTTCTATGTCAGTAATTGTGATTTGCATCTATGCAGCTTTTGTTTAATGAGGCCATGGAGCTAATTCTGTTTTATGCACACTCTTTTTTAAGTGCTTCTAATGAAAGCTTTGCCGTTGTTTTATAGCTAGTACTCTCTAAGATATAGGATACTAAATGTGTACGTTCTTTGTGTGGATCAAGTTTGTAAGAGGATAAGAATAAACCTTTTCTTTGAAAATTAATATACATAAATGTTAATGAGTTCAGTAAGCAATTGTTAAAATAAGTAAGTATCCGATTTCAAAATGTTTTTAAAAGGTTAAAATGATGGTGCACAATGGTATCATTTGAAACTTTACATTTAGTTTGTAATGAAGAGAGTACCTGTTTTGTTAATGGCAAAGCTCTTTAGTTAGTATATATGACTTTTGTTCACTGAGTTACATGATTGATATCTTTGATACATAATACCGATTTGTTAAACGTGTACATATGATTTTCTTGTCCTAAGATTTGTGTTAATATGAGAAGCTTCTATGTCAGTAAATGTGATTTGTATCTATGTGGCTTTTGTTTAATGAGGCCATGGAGCTAATTCTGTTTTAAACTTTATTGAGTTTAATTTTGTTTTTCTATTATATGCAGATCAAATGTACTTGCTACAGAGCACCAAAGAAGTATGTCTCTCCTTGGATGAAAGAGGGTTTCACACAAGACAAGATCCTGAGGTCCATCTAGTTAAAAAGGAAATCACTTACTCTAGCACGTCTAAGCGGTAGATTAATTCATGTCTAACAGTTTTTGAACTAATGCAATTTTTGTTTTTCGTTTACAGTGCAAGGGCTGCAAAAAGACCGGAACAATCACCATGAGGCCTGGCCATGGCTTCGCTTTGTGCAACACTTTGAGCCGAAGAGGCACGGAAGCTGCCCTAATGCAGTTCCATTGCGTTGGGTATGAGCCCTACGGGTTCATATCCAACAGCTTTTGGAGAGCTGAACGGGTATGTCTTTTTCTATTGCATAGGTTAAATCTGTGTGCACCATCATTATCAACTTTTAAAAACATTTTTGATACTATTGTGTGCACCATCATTATCACCTTTATTTAGCGCAAATGGATGGCACTCCAATATCAGAGATAGACATCAAAACGGGACAGTTTTTGTATTCTGAAGAGGATGGAGAGCCATCTGCTAGCATTTCTGACGTGGTCTTTGAGTTTCGACGAGCTCGTTAGTAATGGTAAGTAGGTAAGTATTGATTAGTTTAGATATGCGTTTGATTGACCTTGAATTAATCCATTTAGCTTCATGTTTTGATATATGCAAGTTAGGTGTGGGTGTTTGAGCTGATGGCTTATTTCTTTAGGTTGCTGGCAGAGATTTCAGATTGGCTTTTTTCTTTTGATTGACTCTTTGTAGCGTTGGTATGCATAACACCTTTGAAACTGTGTCTAGAAATTAAATGGTTTATTTCTTCATGTATGGTCTATTGTTAAGACTCGAGCCGGTATGCAATGTTACTTAATCTTCAGATTATATTGTTTGTTGGCTGGTCCCCATATTTCAAGATTATATAGCCTCTACCAGATAATTATCTGAAGATTAAGTAATAGGGACCATACATGAAGAAATAAACCATTTGATTTCTAGACACAGTTTCAAAGGTGTTATGCATACCAACGCTACAAAGAGTCAATAAAAAAAAAGCCAATCTGAAATCTCTGCCAGCAACCTCAAGAAATAAGCCATCAGCTCAAACACCCACACCTAACCTGCATATATCAAAACATGAAGGTAAATGGATTAATTCAAGGTCAATCAAACGTATATCTAAACTAATCAATACTTACCTACTTACCATACTAACGAGCTCTGACAAAACTCAAAGACCATTACAGAAATGCTAGCAGCATGGCTTCTCCATCCCTCTTTAAATAGCAAAAAACAGTCCCGTTTTGATTTCTATCTCTGATATTGGAGTGCCATCCATCTGCGCAAAATAAAGGTGATAATGATGGTGCACACAATAGTATCAAAAATGTTTTTAAAAGTTGATAATGATGGTGCACACTGATTTAACCTATGCAGTAGAAAAAGACATACCCGTTCAGCTCTCCACAAGCTGTTGGATATGAACCCGTAGGGCTCATACCCAACGCAATGGAACTGCATTAGGGAAGCTTCCCTGCCTCTTCGGCTCAAAGTGTTGCTCAAAGCGAAGCCATGGCCAGGCCTCATGGTGATTGTTCTGGTCTTTTTGCAGCCCTTGCATTATAAACGAAAAACAAAAATTGCATTAGTTCAAAAACTGTTAGACATGAATTAATCTACCGCTTAGACGTGCTAGAGTAAGTGATTACCTTTTTAACCAGATGGACCTCAGGCTCTTGTCTTGTGTGAAACGCTCTTTCATCCAAGGAGAGACACACTTCTTTGGTGCTCCGTAGCAAGTACATTTGATCTGCATATAATAGAAAAACAAAATTAAACTCAATAAAGTTTAAAACAGAATTAGCTCCATGGCCTCATTAAACAAAAGCCACATAGATACAAATCACATTTACTGACATAGAAGCTTCTCACATTAACATAAATCTTAGGACAAGAAAATCATATGTACACGTTTAACAAATCGGTATTATGTATCAAAGATATCAATCATGTAACTGAGTGAACAAAAGTCATATATACTAACTAAAAAGCTTTGTCATTAACAAAACAAGTACTCTCTTCATTACAAACTAAATGTAAAGTTTCCAATGATACCATTGTGCACCATCATTTTAACCTTTTAAAAACATTTTGAAATCGGATACTTACTTATTTTAACAATTGCTTACTAAACTCATTAACATTCATGTATATTAATTTGCAAAGAAAAGGTTTATTCGGATCCTCCTACAAACTTGATAATACGTACTTCCGTGGCCGGGTAATGCGAATATGGCATTCGATTTACGGCCAACGTAAGACGTACTTCTGTGGCCGGGAAATACGAATATGGCATTCGACTTAAGGCCGACGGAAGACGTACTTCCATGGCCGGGTAATGCGAATATGGCATTCGACTTACGGCTGATGGAAGACGTACTTCCATGGCCGAGTAATGCGCATATGGAATTCGACTTACGGTCGACGGAAGACGTACTTCCATGGCCGGGTAATGCGAATATGACATTTGACTTACGGTCGTCGGAAGACGTACTTCCGTGGCCGGGTAATGCGAATATGGCATTCGACTTACGGCAGACGGAAGACGTACTTTCGTGGCCAGGTAATGCGAATATGGCATTCGACTTACGACCGACGGAAGACGTACTTTCATGGCCGGGTAATGCGAATATGGCATTCGACTTAGTAACGGACTTGCAATGCCTCTTATGTACTTTCTATATCCGGAGATACTTACCTGACATGTACGAAGATAATTATAATGGTATCGTTATATCCCTATAGCCCCCCAAGTTTAATGGTGCTATGTTCTATTAGTAGTATTAAACTTACATACTCAAGTATCCAAAAATCATGAATAATTTTAGCACTTACCCCAACAGACCGTGGCACGCGTAACACGGAGCGTACTAGAAAGGTGGCTTGTTCATATACCCTAATGTGCTATGCACGAAACTTGTAGCCTACTAGGAAATAGCACTCGAGTATGTGCGATATGAAATAAAACACAAGGTGCTTGTTTATTTATTATGTCCCGACTTTGGGAATCTAATTCCGTACATCAACAGGAATCTAGCGGATTAAAAGTTATATGATTCAACTAATAATAGTCATACGTCTATATAAAAGATGGTGTACAACAAATTTTGCATGTTTATGTAAATAAGTCTTGCCCGCCATCTTCACATCTCCGCAAGCGCTAGTTACATATAGGACTACGTAAGCCATAAAAACGACCGAGGCACGGTCATGTGTTATAATGATGACAGCTAAAAAAATTTCCACGGATGCTTTGATAAAAAGTACTCGATTTTGTTTATTAGCGAATCTACATGAGTGAACTGGTAATCAAAATAGTTAGCCGCGGATTGCCCCCAGCCGGGAGTACAAATGTTGACTCCAAATATATAATGTATAATCTTAAATACTCATTAAGAGCTCAATGGGCGCATGGAGGGGTTGTAGCCCCGCGTCTCCATGCTTGGGTAAGCAATGGAAGTCGTTATGACAAAAGAGCGAATATCCGATGCGTTGGTAATCGGAACATGCCGTGTGGATAAAGGTTTCGCGGCTCATGATGTTCGTCATTGTGAAGCAAACTTCCAAATGCAAGGTACAACGACCTTGGAAGCGTCCAAGTTTGTTGACCCGTCATTTACCTCCGGAAGGCTCGAGGCCGCAATGGTGATGCGGTTGGTGACCGCGGATACCAAAAAATAAAACGTCCGAACGTGCGGAGCGTCACGAAAGGACGGAGCTTGCGACCGCGGATGTGAAAGAGGAAAACAAGTCCGGGCGTGCGGACAAATAATCGTAAATCATCACCCCCACATAAATCGCATAATCTTTGCAAATGAGGGATAAATATGCAAAATAATATTTGCTAAACCATTTAATATGGCATGTCGTTGTATGCGACGTTTTTACCAAGTCATGGCTTAATCAAAAAATTATATTGTTTCCTGTTGTAACAACTTTTTTTTGTTTTTTTTGTTTTGTTTTTGAAAATGTATATCAAATATGGTAAACACCGACTGAGGGAGCAGGGCCGCGACATAATTTTTTGGAGCGGACCATAAATATAAAGAAGCTGGGCCGCGACATAATTTTAAAGAGGTTGGGCCGCGACACATTATTAAGAGGTCGGACCGGCCCATGACGGAAGTCGGGCTCACGGACAAAAATATAAGAGTCCCTTTAAAATAATCTTTGCAAAATAATGTTTGCATAATAATATTTACAAGTAAGAGATAATTGCAAATAAGGAAAAAGATATGGATACAATCTTTTTATCAAATTAAAAAATATTAGTAATACCTTGTTACTAAATAAAAATACAGATAACATCTTATCAAGTTTAAAAAATATTGGTAATATCTTGTTACCAATTTAAAAAGGATATGGTAATATCTTGTTACCAATTTAAAAAAATATTGGTAATATCTTGTTACCAATTTAAAAACTATTGGTAATATCTTGTTACCAATTCAAAAAATATCGGTAATATCTTGTTACCAATTTATGTTGCTTTCAAGTTAATTGTTGTTTCCACATATTAATGTCTTAAAGTTTGCTTCTTTTTGGAAGTCTTTTGATCATCCAAGCATGTCTCCTAGGAATAATTTAACCAAAGAGCAGGTCTATGCAACTGTTGCTATTCATCCTGATGAAATTGTGGTCCGAAAAACTGAGAATAACTACAGCATGAAGGCATATCAATTTATAGAGCTCGTGTCTCGCTGGCTCACACATTCATGTCATATCTTATATGCAAACATTAAGATGAACCTCTTACAAGGACTCTTTCATGCTGTGCATAGTTGTTTTTCCATTAAATTGTTTTACTAATGTCACATTTTTTTCATGTTTGAAGCTTCACAAAGAAAACCTACACATGATAACTTCCAATTGTGCCACCTTAACAAACTCAGAAAATAGCGGAACATGTGTTTGGGAGTTTCAATACAGTGAGTCAATGAATCCCTCGACATTTGAATGCAGTAAAAGATTAGAATGCGTTAATTGAACTGAACTACTTTAAGTAGTGCTATTAGACGGTGAGGACATGACAGACAGAATATCCGTGACAGAAGACATGGCGCTCAGAGCTGCTTTCACAACATCCTGAGAACAACCTGGTTTGACCATTGCTCGTACCTAAAATGTGCAATGACGTAAGCCATAAAGCATGAGAAAAATTAGCGCCTGCAAAAGTATATAACTATAGTGAAGGTAAAATTATCGTGATTTGTAAGGTAAGCACCTTCTTAAGATATTCATTCAATTTCTTAATACGGCCCATATAATCTAAATCCTCAACACACAAGCTCAAAACCCGAGAATCAGCTCCTGGACCGTCAAATTGAAGGGGTCCTGGGTTTCTGTAGATATCATCTAAAAACAACTGTCTGGCATTTTCTCTCAGCAGCCTGCACCGTGCAATTCCAAACAAGAGATTAGTATTTACAGCATATGTTGAAGATACAATAATAGTAGATAACTAGAGATAAAGTTTAAAAGAGAAATATTTCCATGTGCGGATACGTAATGAAAATATACCTGTTTTCTAATTAAGGGTGGTAAAAACTCAAATAAGGCAGATGCCCACGGTAACAGTTGTAATTTTTACAAACCACAGGGTCAATTTATACAAATATTTGTTAGAGCCCGTATTATTATTATCGGGCTCAAGCCCGTCTCTAGAATAATCCTTGTAATCTATATAAGGACCAGATTATGAAATAATACAGACATCGATTCATTCATATTCACAATATCTTCTAAAGTCTTAACCCTAGAATACGCCTCTATCTTCTAAAGCACTCACAAATCTCTCATGGAGTCCGAATGTTTCTCAAATAGCACACAATCAGTTAGAAGCCCTGCCAATCCACAGTAAGCTTAATTCGTCTTTTTCTATTTGGTTAAAACCGCTTGAATCAATTAGATTTGATTAGTAATATGCAGCAGCATGTTTCTAATTAATCATCCCTTTTTTACATTTTATTTTTGGTTTCTATTATACTTTGTCGATTATTAGACTTTGGTTTCAATTCAGAACCCTAAGTTGCTTTTTTGTGTGTTTCAGGTCTTTTGCTTACTTTTCGTTTTTGTTTGCCGTGCACGTGGTGGGTATTATCACATTTCTATTAGGAGCTGTTCCACCCTTGCTTGTTAAAGATCATGGTGGGGTTTTTACGATCCTGATCATTGTCTCAGGATCTACGGCTGTGCTAGTATCGGGGATTTTCATTCTTGCAAGCTTGTTGTTGCCAAGTTGGATCAATGACATCCATTACTCCATTCTACCACAGGCAGCTTTTCTGAAATCGTTTTACCTTTCTCTTTTGGGGCTCTTGTATTTGCTCCCTTGGGGGAGGATCTCTATTATACACCCTTATGTATAATTTTTGGAGGGTTCCTATATGTATATTCCCTTATATGGAAGTTCGCATGTGCATGTCACCAAGAAAATCACTTCAACACTTATCCCATCAACTGGGCCTTCCTTCTTATTATTCTTGTATCTCTCTCCATAACATTGGTGCCATTCTTCTCTCCAAACCTCCTCTGGTGGGTCGTCCTTATTTGTGTAAGCTTTTATATTATAGTGCTTGCCTTCATCAGGTTCAGCGGAGAAGACCAACACCTCAAACGAGACAAGACTATTCTAACATTCAAGAAGACCAACACTCAAGAAGTAATTCAATTGTGTTTAGATATATCATCTTTCTTGGAAACTGCGTATCACCAACAATGGCGGGGCCTGTATGTAAAGAAAAAACAAATAGATTGTATTAGACTAAATCTTAGTGTTAGTATAATACCTCAAAAATAACTTAACGACATAGATATAATAAATCTTAGTGTTAGTCTAATACAATCTATTTATTTTTTCTTTACATGCATGCCCCCGCCATGGTTGGTGATACGCAGTTTCCAAGAAAGATGATATATCTAAACACAATTGAATTACTTCTTGAGTGTTGGTCTTCTTGAATGTTAGAATAGTCTTGTCTCGTTTTAGGTGTTGGTCTTCTCCGCTGAACCTGATGAAGGCAAGCACTATAATATAAAAGCTTACATAAATAAGGACGACCCACCAGAGGAGGTTTGGAGAGAAGAATGGCACCAATGTTATGGAGAGAGATACAAGAATGATAAGAAGGAAGGCCCAGTTGATGGGATAAGTGTTGAAGTGCTTTTCTTGGTGACATGCACATGCGAACTTCCATATAAGGGAATATACATATAGGAACCCTCCAAAAATTATACATAAGGGTGTATAATAGAGATCCTCCCCCAAGGGAGCAAATACAAGAGCCCCAAAATAACACTTGTACGCAATAATAACAGATGTACGTAAGGAAACTATATAACCCACTACACAAACACACACATCTTAAAACTCAATACTCAAAACTCAAAACACTCACAACATCACACTCCACTCTCTCAAAACTGAATTAGTTTCTCTCAAACCACCGGCGGATGCCGCCCCACCACCACCGGTCGCCCCCCCACCACCGTCGGATGCCGTCGCCTGCCCACCGTCGCTAAATTTTTTTGTGGTATTTTTTTTATATTTTAGTAAATCTATATGATTTGCCATGTTTTGAGGATTTATATATTTTGTAGGTGTTGCGAATATTTCCGGAAGTGGGTGTCGCCAGAATAAGTTGGTTTTATTTCGCGGGACTTGCCGGAATAATTATAGCCGTCGGTGGATTCGCCGGAAAATCTGTTGCCGCCTCTTTACTCGTCGGATTTGGTTTAGATATTTCAAATTTTTATTCCTATTTCGTTTTTAACCTATAAAAAATAACAAAATTCGTTTTTATTCTTAATGTATTTTGGTTAGTTTTTTGATAGATTTATGACCATTCATTAACGTTTTTTGCGTTTTTTTCAGCCACATCATGCCGATGCTGCTTTTGTCTCACCGGAGAGTTGTCGTTGCTGCTGTAACGTCCAAAGGTTTAGTTTATCGATCTATAATATGTATGCATAGATCCGATATTTTATAAGTTTATTATAACTGTTATGTTTTGCCGGAATCTATCTTCGTCGGATTTGTGACTCGCCGGAATTATTGGCTCGCCGGAATCTTTGGACACAGTCTTGTCGGTATTTTTGTTAAACCCGCTGCCTTGCCGGAATCCTCTATGGTTCTCTTGAAAAATTTGTTATTAAATTTTTGGTATAAGATTTATTAATAATTTTATTTGTGTAAATTTGTTTGAATAAATTGTTTTGTTTGCTTATATGTTTTATTTATGAATTTTGTTACCTAAATTTGTTGTAACTTTGTTATTAATTGTTTCTTATAATTTATTGATTTTTTCTTAATAATCTTATAGTTAGTTGGCATTTAAATTATGTCTATAGTTTGTTAGAAGTGTTGTCATTTTGTTGTGTAAATTGTGTTTATTTACTCGAATATCTACTCGAATATTTATTGTATTATGTCATAGTCAACTTGAGAATCTTGAATATTGATCATCAAATTTGAATTTTGGTGTGATATGAATTTGAATTATTTGAAAGTATTCAATCAATAAAACACATAGCTGGACGATTAAAAGATATGATAGTAAGTTGACTTTTATTCATTGAAATGGTAATAAAGTGTGACAAAATTGTATTTATTATGTTTCTATATTCTTTTATTTTTTATTTTGGTATATTTGGTATGATTATTAAGTAGTAAACAATGCATTTATTATGATTGAAACATATATTGTTTTGAAAGTCTTATTTTACTAACAATTTATTTTGATTGAAACATGCGAAAGGTAGCTTAATAATATTACTATAATTCCTCGAGATTTTAATTACACATCGATTACTGTTATTGTATGCTAATGTTGATGATTTAAATACCATGTACATATTTGTGCAAAACAACCTACAAACTCAATAAACATATTGTTAATTTTGAAAGATAACAAATACATTTTCAACCATCATTCATTTATATAACTTTTGGAATAAATTATGTTGATTGACAAGTTCAAATTGTTTCTTAATATACACGGCCCTCTATGTGCATTATAAATGCAACATACATTGTTGCAGCCTCAATCACAAACTCAACTCTCTTCCAAAATGACTAGACATTTTTCACCATTGTAATTGCAGATGATTGCACTAAATGCAAAATATTGGAAATATGACCTATATGTCGTCAAAGATATTATCTTACATCGTGTTCGAATTCTCATATCATTTATGCAACCCGTGCACAACAAACCTAAGGTTAAAATGTTATTACTTGTAATGAGTTAAGTTGTTACGTACTAATCATGTGTTCTGTATAGCAAGTCTGTTGATTGTTAATTTATGTGAAACGTTTGAAGTTTATCTCTATTTATAAAGATGTTGTTTTTAACTTTGGATCTCATTATTGATATAATGCCTACTCACCGCTCGGGTTTGCATGGTGCCATCTACACTGTTTGTATCTTTTGTTATATTTTCATATGCTTACACTCATGTGTGTTTGTCTGAAAGGTAATAAACGTGACGAGGCATTAAATTATGGTTATAGTAATGTTTTGGTTACACAAAACGTTACAAAAAATGCTTAATTGAAATATCAGTATAACTATTTGCAGTTATAAAGCCGAGGGAAAACAATTCCAAATGTGGGTGTCTATTTGCCCGACTCTGTTTTCTCGCATGGCCAGCTTTATGTTGCATTGTCTAAAGGGATACCACGTGCAACTACCCAAGTATTAGTGAAACTAGAAAAAGAGTTTGGTCAAGAGGGAGTCTACACCTCAAATGTCGTGTACCAAGAAGTTTTACGCGACGAGTAACATGCGTTGTTAGATTTATCTCATAATAACGATGTAATGTTTTACTTTCATTTTCAATAAATGTCTTTTTTGATGCATGTTAAGAGTTTGCCGCATGTTACGAGTGTTTGCAAGTTTATTTTGATCTTTTCACGTTATATTTTTAACTTTACATGAAACACTTACCACAAAATCGTATACCGTTAATTATCTGTTGCTAGGAATTTTCGCCGCTATGCTAGGGTACTCGCCTATACATTATAAAGAGTGTAGCCTCTTTCCTTAAATTGTTGAATTGTTAAAAATATTGAAAAGTTGAAACTAATTTAAGAAGTGTTTAATACATAATCGACCGAATAATGATTCAATTTCTATTTAAGAAATCTTTAAAATTCACATATATACGGTTGTAACTTATATGTTGAAATCAATTTGGCAGGGGTTACATACAAGGAATCTTTGTTGACTATATTGAATGGTTTTTAAGATTATATATTTACAATGTCAACACAATCATTACTTTATTCACTATGTTTATACCATATATACATTCCATGTTTGAAATATGTAATTTGAATTTTTTCTTAACGTTGAATATAATTTTGTGTTGTAATCAGGGGCGGATACATGTTGGGTTTTTTTTGGGGGGAGGGGAGATGAGATTATAGTGTATTTTTTCATCAATTTTGAGCGTTTTATTAAAATGCCTCCCACTCAAAACTCATATGGCCTCTCACTCACACACTAAAGTCCGACATTTAGCACTCAAAAACCTTAAAATTCTTCATTTCTAAGTGACAATACTCCATTTTTCATTCCGATCCTAGATTTTAACCTAGTTTTTTTGGCCGTATTTTGTTGCTATTTAAAAAAAAATTTGCCCCCCACAATTCAATTTCCTGGGTCCACCAGTGGTAGTAATTTAACCACGTTTTATTTTGGGTATGTATTAAAGTGTGATTCGCTTATTTTTTTTGTTATTCAACTCATTCTTTGAAATGCATAATAATTTTTTTTTCTTAATTGTACAATCTCTTCTATTAATACATGTGGGGAGAATTATGTTAATGACGCTTATAAAAGCCACGATTCATTAAAGCGTGAGTCCCCATTCACAGCAGACCCAAAGTGATCGATCTAGAGACGATCATAATGGATGAGAAGGTATATCATTAATATATCAATACATCATTTTGTTATGGAATTCCATTCTTTAAAAAAAATTGGTTATGGTATTCGGAACGTCTGCTCTATATTTTTTTCAAGTCTTTGATTATGTTCATATGTTTCTTTTGCAATTTTACAGGGATCCAAAATGTAAAGGAGTGTTTGAGTGTCTACTAATTCTAGCACCAACTTAATGAAGGTGATGTGATGCATGTATTGCACAAGTGCAGTTTACGTGTGATCCTGCAACCTTCTTATTGCATTGTGCTGAACCGAATGCGTCTAAGCTTTAATAGCAAGACTGATTGATAAGTGTGAATATTTCCATGGTATTTCAAACCTTTTAAGAAGATATTGGAATGTGAAACTCAAGTCCTAGGCCAATTTGGTAATTTTGAAACATTTTATGAGTCTTTTTACCAATTATGAATGTAACACAAAATTTTGTATGCTAGATGTGATCGGGATACAATAAGACTGAATATTTGGCCAACTACGATTTAAACACTACATCGAGGAAAAATGAAACTTCAAACTCATGGACCTTAAGTAAGTCCATAATAGTAGTATCATAAAAAATGATCTTGAATATTATTACTGTTAACCTTTGTAAACTTTTAATGACCTACTTTCCTATGTGTAAGTTAGTAAGAGTTCGACCATTTGAAAAGCACCGCAAGTACTCCTTAATATAAGAGTTCAACCAAGAAACGTGAGGAAGATGGTGTGGTGGAGGATATATAGTCAAGAAGAATTGAATCCACTATGAAGACCCATGTGTTTAATAGATTGAACAATCATGCATCCGTTTTGAATTTTATTTTTGTTTTCATTATGATTGATCTTTGTCTATTATAATAAGTTAATTTTGTTATGCTATTTCAACATAGTAATTTATTGTTTAATTGAGTATTGTTCAGACTATATGATGCATTATGATTTCAGGAATGATTTTTTTATATAATTTGGAGTGTACAGATCCACCAATAATGTTTGTTAGGTGAGCTCTTAACATTAATTGTTTCAATAAAAAATACGCCATATTCATACAATTGTCTCAAACAAGGTTTTGATACCCACGCTTCGCTGCGGCGCGTTTTTCATAAAGTGTTTTTTGTTATAGAGGTTTCTTTGTCATTCGGTTATAAATTTATATGTATCCATTACTAATTAAGTAGTTTGTCGCTTAAGTTGTCGATGGTTTCAATAATAAAAGGAGCATATAATACCAAACTGCTATTGCAACTTAAAGTATGTAACACTTAAAATCATATTATTCATTTTAAAACATATACAAAACACTTGACATTACAAATGTAAACGACAAAAGAACATTCAAAATCATAAATAATCAATGGTTCAGGAGTCTTTATGTCTTGATTATTTGTAAATAACATGAGGGTCTTTTGTGTCTAGCCAGTCGATGCAACTTAGATTTCCTTCCAAAGGTTCGACCCAAGCTGTTTCTGCCGCTCATCGCAAAATGTTGTTGCATCATGTCTAGTGGGCCTATATTGAATGTCCGCGGGTATGTGACAGTTAAGGCATTAACACTATCATGTTCCAAGGCATCAAACATGTTAAGCACAATAGTTGAGCCTCTAGGAATAGCCGCGGCTTTCCTTATCATATAGTTCAGCATGGTGTCATCTATGTCTCTAGTTTGAATGAAACTTGGGAAGTCCCTTAACCGAATGTTTTCCATACCAGGAATCCAGTCCAATATTGTTTCAAGATACCCATTTGCTATATCGCTCATGTCTGTAGAATAAGTTCCATATTGTGTGAATATTTGAAAACTAAAAATTAAAATTCATATGGTAATTCAATTTCATCTACGGAACTCAAATAGAAAACTTCATATTCGGTGTATCTATATGATATAAGATCGTCAATCTTTTTAATAAATTCTATTTAATACTCACAATGTAATTTACACTTAACCTATACTATGACCAGCCATGCTTAACGTTGGTGACAAAAATTTTTATAGTACCTGTACGATAGCGACGTGAAGAAGGGTGCCACACGATCCAGCTGCTTTGATGGGAAAAATCCACTGTACACCAAATCAACTACATATAATGGTACAGGACCATAATCTGTTTTAACTTCCTTCATAGTGCTGCTTTCTTCACCATCATTAATAAAGGCGCCTACACGTCTTTTCGGCACAATCACCCAAGCCAATGTTAAAAGCAGATAAACCTGCAACTGACGGTTAAACATTGTTAAATCAGCAGGTCGATATAGAAGCCAAACATAGAGATATTAAATCACATAACCACACCGCGACAGTAAAACAATTCAAAGACTCCTCGTTGTTTATCCTTTCTATGCCATGTCACATCCGGTCAAGAGGTTTGGGTGGTCCCAAAAAGGGAGTTGCATCTCTTCCTAAAGTTGGCAAGATTGATCATGAATGTTTACATTTGAGTTGAGCCAATGTTTGAATACCTTTTCAGAGTTATAGTTGTTTCTAGAGTGACCAGAATGATGAGATCCTGCTTTTATAGTTGTACACCAAAGTATTATCAGCCACTGTCAGCACCAAGGATCTGTAAAATAAGAATCGAGAAAAAACTATTAAATACTTAAATCGGGTTAGAAGCTAACTTAAATTTGTTTCGAGTCCAGTGTTAATGGCAATGGCAGCAATCCTTCTTAAGGGTGGTTAATAGAATCTGCATTCACCTTCATTTGGGGGTATTCCCTTGGGTTTACAACCTTTTTTTGTCACTGAAAGCTTTTGTGTTTAAAGTTTTAGATTCGTATATGATTGCTACTGGAACCAAGTTGATCATGTTGAAGATAAAAAGAACTCAGAAGATTTTACATACATAATGCGTAGTCGAAAGCATTGCACGCAAGTTCCCTTCTTTGCCATCCTGTGTGCGGAGGGTTTTGCTTCTTTCACCATCTTTGAAATATTAGTGGTTATGGAGCCATCCTGTTCCCGAAAATAAAATAGAATAATGTTCATAAACATGATACTAATTACCTCAAAACAGTGCAAGTTAAACTTTTTACAGTCATGAACTTTAAATAAATCATTATTTAACCCAACTCTAACACACCACCATTTCTACCGATGCGAGTGCCAAAAAGTTTAACATTAACACATTTGAAACCATTGTGTAGCATTATAAACCAACAATCAAATAACAGTAATACAAATATTGGACCGACTCATATCAAGTACTCGCACAATCTTCCCAGGGCTACCATTTTCATATATTAGTATTTAACCTGTTACAACATAGACACATCGAAGACTCCAAATTTTACAAACATTGGACCATTTTATATCATATAAAAGGTCTGATAGTAAAAGCAAAGACGCAGTTCAACTGTAAGTATAGCATTGGCTACCCGTTATAGTTGTGGCTTTAACCACCTATTTTGGATAGGCCACTTCACCCTATTATGCCATAAGTTGTTTGGATAGCAAAAACACCATACTTAATTTACAAAATGCAAGAAGCTAATCCAAAAAATCCCTAAAAAAGGTGAGAACGTGTTGGAATATGTCCATTATATAAAAGTATATGTCCGGAAATTATACGAGCCTAAGGGGACGCACACGTTATACGTAAACAATGTTTAAATAGTGTGTTAAGCAAACGACCGTTATATGATAACAAGTATTAAATATTTATTTTAGTCATTAAAGAGTTAAGGGACTAAATATACAAAACCAAAGATTGAGAGGGTGTGGAAAGCTTTTAGCTTTCCTTAGTCGGCTGGTAATCTAGTCCTAATAGGATTAGGAAAGTCTAAGTGCCATGAACCAAAAGCTAATCCAAACAATCCCTAAAAAGCTAATCCTAACAATCCCCAAAACCACCTAAATGATCTGAACCAAATTTACCGAAACTGCTTGATCGTGTGTTGCCACCACGAAAAGTTGCAGCTAAAACTATTTATACCTTAACTTTTTGGAGAGGGAAACATAAAGCTTCCTTTGTGTGTTTAATTGATGACAGTTTGATTGTCCCTGTTACACGGTAAATTGTGTTAACGATTCGGTAACATTTTGCATTTTTTTGTGAACTCGGTTGCATTTTAAGTTTTCAAACCTGATGATTCTTTTGCTATTCCGCTTGCTTTTTCAACCTCGACGGGTTTATTTAAGATATCGTCGAAGATGATGTCCACTGTTCGTATGTTGCAACCCAGGTTGAAGTGGAATGGGTCTGTGAGACAACATAATCGTTAAATAATGAAACTGTAACAAATGAAGGAGGTTTAAATCATAACTGTGACTGGAGTTTCATGATGTTTCGCTGCGCACAATTCACTTTTCCAGTCAAGTCTGTAACGTTATGGACCCTAATAAAAAATAGGTATCGCGACCACATAACTACCAAACTATGCATCAGTGATCATTAGGCTAAAGAGACGCTGAAAAATGCTAGCGTGCACGTATTTTGTGAACAGTACCTGTGTGGGATTTGGAACTCGTGTTTTGGAACAACCTAACGTTTTCTAATATAACCTATTTTGGGGGTGTTCGGACATGGAAGTAATTTATGCAGCGGGGAGATAATGCAAACATAACTCAATTTCCATATGACACAGAACAGTGCGGTTTATCAGTTTAGAGTCAATTATACCATTTTAAAAATTATACCTGCTCGACTCGAGATCGAGAAGTTCATCTTCAGAAAGAGAATCCATGCCACCCTCTCACTGAATCATCTTATCATCATTCTTTATTCTACAAAGAATAACATAAGTTGTAAATTTAAGCACAACCAAAATGAAATGCAATAAATTGTGGTAACTGTCATATATCCCCAAACAATCATTCATCCTACAAAACTAAAAAACTTGTGATGAGTCATGGATTACCAATTTATAATCATTCATCTTGAATATATCATAAGATGTTGATTGTTTGGGGATATAACATAAGATGTTGATTGAAGATTGACTGGCATAAATATATATTCAAGATGGGTTTTCCTTTGATGAGTCATGGATTATCAATTTATCTCTTTTCTCTCGTCCAAGAGTGAACTTTAATGGCGTCCCCATATCTCGACTCGAATCAAATTGAGTCCCATCCAACAATGTTACAGTTTAATGAACTACCAAAAACAACAAACCACAAATCAACATGAAATTCATCACAATTAACTAATTAATAAGCTAAAAAATCAATACTTTAACAATTAATCTGTAACACCCCCATTTTTACAATATAGCAGCGGAAGTTAATCTGGGGTATTACTTCATGGATACAACAATCATAATCATAGAAAACAACTTTAAAAGAGACGTTGTTGGAAAAATTTAGTTATCATTCATTATAATCAGAGTTTTTACAAAATGCAGGTCCCAAAATCTAAAACATCATGTTTGAATGATAACAGTTCAGCCACCTTCGAGTCCATGCCACTCTGTACCGCAACTTGCTCAATTACCTGAGATAAACATGCTAGAAAGGGTCAACACAAAGGTTGAGTGAAATTCATAGGTTTGATAAGCAGTTTGAATACAAGTTATAATGGAAATATTGACATTACTGGGATAATTATCATGGAGATCAGTATTATTATAGAGAACAGTATTATCATGGAAAACAGTTGAATATTATATGGTTGAATGCAAGTCATTATAATGGTAATAATTGCAACGAATACAATTATCATGGAAAATCAGGGTAACATTATTATTGCAGCTAAGCTCATGACATCAATACATTAACAGGGAAATCACCGTAGTGATATTGGTTAGGGACAGATGTCCCCGTGGAAAAGATAACTTGCCAAGGTTACCTATTAGGACAAATATAGTGCGTTTGGCTACCCCAAGCATGGGTATACCAAAGGGAGCCGTCACCCCCAATAGATCTATCCACAATATTCGCGTTCACTCGCAATGCAAGTAATTAATGATTCATGATATGGAAATAATGGCACTGGAAGCTACTTAGGCAATAATATATCTGGATAGCATACATTTAGAAAACACTTGCATTCATGGTTTATATCAGGTATCACAGGTTTATAAAGTATTCAAAAGATTGAAATATGGGGTTATGAATTCATTAAGCCTTTGAAAAGTAATCACATTGTTATAAGATAAACGAGTATGTAAAAGAGTTTGTAACAAGCATGTATCCCCCTCGCGGGTTTATAAAACATGTAAATAAGTAAAGGCGAGGTTATGAACTTCACCTGGTTTGTTATAAAATAACTTCATTCTTGCTATGCGCTAAAATATGCAGCCTCGCCGACGGCCATCTTATTAGTTGGCAGGGTTATTGGTGTTCAGAGTAAAAACCCTAAAAGACCACAAATCTAATCAGAATCTCAAATTAAAAGGCACCGTTTGGCTTGAATCTTGAAAGGGCAAGGTTTGGTTTGTGTGTGTGTTTTGGGAAACTGCTGAGTGCTAAATATTTAGCGGTGGATGGTTTTATCCCGATCAAGTTAATGGGGGCGGTGGTTAAATTTTTTATAATCAAAATACTGTTCATTTAATTTAGTAATAGATTAACTGTTCATAAGGAACATAAAATGTTTAAAACGGTTTATTGTTCATGATGTGTGTATAAACACTATCATAAATGTTAGTTTTTCCAATACAGTGGTATATTTGATTAAAAGTTCTAATAAGGGTGTGTTTGATTACCGCTTAATCACATGAATCAGCAGCACTGTTTACTACAAAATTAGTCGGCCAGTGTGTTTGATAAAATAGAACTGGCCAATGAATGATTAATTAGGCGCTGACCGATTTTGTGTGATATACTATGCTAAACGATTGAGTGGACTATGTATTCACCAAATACCCTCTTTCTCCCTACCACTTGACTTTATCTCCCTATTTATATTTGATTTGAAAAACAATTAAGAAAGTAATGTTATTAACATACATTATACTTTTGCTTATATATATATATATATATATATATATATATATATATATATATATATATATATATATATGTGTGTGTGTGTGTGTGTGTGTGTGTGTGTGTGTGTGTGTATGTATTATGTATTTTGTATTATTTATTATTTATTAGTATATTCTACTTATTAAAAACTTTGTCGAAATGGATTTGGTTGTATACTCTTTGGCCCATTGATCAATGTTGGTTCTTAAAACATGTGATGATATTCATGAGAAAGTTATGTTATTTATATGGTTTTGTTTTAGTTACATTCACCTTTTATACAAAAAGTTTTATACATTAACATCATCAAGTAACATATTTAATTAAATTACAGTGGAGTTTAATATGGTAATTTTATTTGTTCAGAACTCATAATTTTATCAAACACTTAGTAACATTTTGGCTCAACACTTTTGAATTATTTAGCACCTTTAATTATTCAGCGCTAAATTATACAATTTTATTAAACAACCCTTAAATCTCCTTTATTACTTATTAGTTAATAGTTAATAATTTATACTAATAAATCATTAGCCGAATTAAAACGTTTTTAAAATGAACCATTTTTTGTTACCTGATCGGTGTATTTTACATGCACTTCATAACATGTTAATTACGCATAGTTGCATTATTATTCGTTATTATACATGTACTTTGAGTGATTTGTATGTATGTAGGTTATGCATAAAATGAAGCTAAAATGGAGACTTTGTGAGCAAATGGTGAAAAGACACGGAATGTGACAAGAAATGAAGTAAAATAATGAAGAGTGAAAGATTTAGACGTGTCTCAATGATTTGGTCATAGCTTCTTTGTCCGAGCTCCGTTTTAGGTGATTGAAAAGGCCACGAAAAGAGAAAAATAAGATCTTTATTTTCATGTGATAAAAAACACGAAAATATGAAGTCTTCTCATGGCTATACCTTCTGGGAAATTCAGTTCGTGTTATTGGACTTTTAGCCTATTTGGTTCACATTTGGTCCAAGTGTTAATAACTAAAAAAATAAAGTACAAGAAGGTTTATTGTGGGCTAGTTTGGCGTGGAACAAATAAGAAAACAAAGAAGAAAGGAAAAGGCCATGTTGGGCCTTGTTGTTGACGTGGAGAACACACATAGGGTAAATCCCTTTGTGTTATAAATAGACAATTCGTCCCAGGGTAGAAGATTT
Source organism: Tanacetum coccineum (assembly GCA_026074375.1). Taxonomy (NCBI): domain Eukaryota; kingdom Viridiplantae; phylum Streptophyta; class Magnoliopsida; order Asterales; family Asteraceae; genus Tanacetum; species Tanacetum coccineum. Next base: position 36,565 of record BQNB010048141.1, read on the forward strand.
GGAAGAGACGCCACAAAGACTAAAAAAGTGGGACACACACTTTAAAATATACCATTTGTCTTAGGCGGTAGCGAACGACGGCATAGAAGAAAAAGAGAGCAAATAGTTACTTTAAAGCTTTAGCCACGATGACAACAAACTTTTCTATCATCTCCATCACCATGTCCGTCTAAACCACTTGTAATCTCTCCCGGTAAAAGATATATGGTTTGATCATGTTTACGGATTTTACTTTGTTTGTCAAACATTAATTCATATGATTTTAATGCATATCTTTAATTTGATTTTAATGTTTTAATATAATTACTTTATTGAATTAATAAAAGACATATTATTGCGAGTCAACAATTCGTGCCAAACCCAATTAGTGTAGGGGTTAAGACGATTTGTATGGTAAACATAACTTGTACCTAAATTATTCACTTGAGTAAATATTAAATTATTTGGTGGGATTATCGTAAGACATTTTATTGCTTGTCAATGATTCGTGCCGAGTCTAGTTAGTTTAGGGATTAAGACGGTTCGTTTGGTAAACATAATTTGTGCCCAAAATTGTTCTATTCAAATAATTCAAACTATGTCAAACATTAATAATAATCCGTGACTTAGTCATATCCATTTATCCGGAACCGGGAGGGATTGCTTTTCTTTTAATTGTTTACAAATCTTATTTTTAATTGCTTATTTACTTTTTGTTGCTTATTCACATTTTAGTTAATTAGTAGTTTTTATTATTTAGTTTTAAAACCAAAACTTTTATTGATCAGTGATCACCCCAAAACTTAAATTAAATCCACCTACTCCCTGAGGATTCGGCCCTTTCTTACCCTATCTATATAGGTTTAGTTAAGGTTTATTTTTGATAGTACAACGACAGCTATCAGTTAATGATGTTGATGGTATTTTCATAAATACTTCGATTAAAGGTTTCATTCACTCATTTAATCGATTTCTTTCAATCATATACTCTCTAATCATAAACCCTAATTCAATTTCATCATTCATCATCAAAACCAAACACAATGACGACCCTACAGTTTGCTGATACTCACAACTTGGTCGCGTTTTTGTCTAAACGAGCTGAAAGTGAAGGGTCTGAGCAAATTATTGATTTTCTGAATGCAAACCCTATCAAATATGCACTTACGATCAATCCCACTATCTATACTTCGTGCATTGAACAATTCTATGCTACTGTCAAGGTGAAAACTGTCAATGGGGAAGTACAGTTAAGCAGCAGTAACACAAACCTTAGCAATAGTAACTCCAAGATTATCAAGAAGTCTTTTAATCCCAACAAATTTCAAGCAGCTTATTTGTGACAGCTAACATTTTTCAGGTCAACTTTTATTCATTAACTTGAACGTTTTATTTTAAACGCGTGAATACTTGATTTGACGTATAACCAGTTAGGTTATTTCGCGTACAACGAGAAACAACTTTGAACGTATCCTGACTCTAGACTAAGTTTAGTCTACATGTAACTAGTACATTATCATTCTCATGAGCATGCTTTACAAGTCATTTTCATACGGTTTTATAATTTTTACATAGGTCTTCTAAACTTGCATTTATTACATGCATGCATGCATGCACAACTTACCTAATACACACACCACTTTTGAGGTAATTACACAGCTAGTACATATTCTTGAAAAAAATAAATTTTCTCCCCCAACCTTTCTAGAAACGGATACCAAAAGGAGAAGTGCAACCAAATGCTTTCTTGGCTTGAAAAGAATAATTTCCTTACTCATTCTTAACACAAATCTCTAGTAAGTTGGCTAACTTTTCTCCCCCTATCCCTCTCAATGTGGCCGGCCTCTATACCACACCACAACCCTCTAAAAGACTTTGCTCTTCTAGGATTAACACTTCCATGTGAACCAAGTAAGACCATTTAAACTTACCTTAAGTGTTTCTACATGAACAAAGGCATGTGACTAGTATCTCATTCACAAATTCAAACACACATACTCCCCTCTCTTTCTCTCCACAAAAACGACAACAAGCAAGGAAACAAAGGGGTATTCAAGCTTTTGGTTTAAGGGTTATATTTAAATTAGGGTTTTGTACTTTAAAACTAAGGTTTTCTAGTGTTCCTGGGTTAGTTTGTGCACTCACTGATAATCCATTCACTACCAATCTTTATAAGCATCTCATTTTACATATTTTTGTTCATTATAAACATTTCATGCTTGATTTCATATCACCATTATATGCTTGTTGTGTAAGAACTTGATTTAAAACTTGTTGATAAAAACCCTAAATCTGCTAGAAAAATAGGTCGACTTGTGAGCATGTTTTAACCACTTTAAGAAAGCTTTTGGTAAATTTCTTTCAATTTCCATTTAATATCATGTCTTATGTATGTTCCAGTAGAAATTTATAAATTATGGGATTTTTTTAGCATTTTTGAATAATTTTTGCAAAACTGTTGCAGCTATACATTCTAAGTTCGAATCTTGTAACGCGTTTTAGAGCACTTTAGACTTTGTAGCCAAAACATAAATCTAAACTCAGCAACTTGAATCACCCAAAAGAGTTAAGTAATGAAGGAGTAATGACAAAGAAAAATGAGTAAAGTTTTCTGGAAATTAACATCTTTGACATCCGTGTGTTGTGTTGGACTTTTGGAACCCTTAAACTTTGAACTAGAATGAATGGATTTCATTTTTGGAAATTCAAGTCAAAAATATACAGTTTAGGCTTTAGAACGGACTAATTTCATTAAGAAACGAATGAGTTATGGCCCCGAGAATTTGGGTGAACACTTTGTTACAAAAAATGTTTTAAACTTTCTATTTATAAACACTTGGAAAACTTGTTCTTAAATCACACTTGGAACTTGGAAAACCTTAGAAACAAGTATATAATGGTGATAAAAGTTTATAAAACTCATATGCATATAGTTCACATCATATTGTAAACCTAAAGTGCCTTATTATTAATTTAGGTCGCGGTTAGGATACTTTGACATTTTCGTGTTCGTACTTCTACCGTATCACCTAATTACTTGAGGTGAGTTTCATAGCCCCCGTTTACTTTCTTTATACTTGTTTTGAAATACTTGGGGTGAGAATACATTGCTTGCTTTTACTTACAGACACAAGTGCTTAAACATTTACGTATTACCTAAGTACTCGTTATGCCATTATGGCCCCCACTATCATGAACCGTTAATTACTTTGTGTAAGAACGAATATTGTGAATAGTTCTATTGGGGTTGGCAACCCCCGTCCGGGTAAGTAACAACACATTACCATGTCAAACAGGCGCATTCCATTTGGGGAACTCTAGGTGTTCTTTGGATGGACACCTACTGAGGCAACAACTTGTGAACAACGTAAAAGTTAATATTTCGGTGTCATGAGCTTAGTGCAATTGTAATACTTTTCTTGTGATATTGTATTTGTTATAATAGTCATACACTTTGAAATCTTGTGGTCCACACTTATACCTACTTAAACCTATGATCTCACCAACTTTATGTTGACGTTTTAGCATGTATTTCTCAGGTCCATAACTTACATTCTTGGCTAGCATGTTGGAGTCTCATGTTAGAGTTACCCGGTCGTGGTTGCGTAACATTGAAGATTTCCTGAACTCAAGTTGTTTGATTGTATTTCCAAACTATCCTTATTATGTTGTGAAACTATGGAACATGTTTTGTTGAAAACTTATTTATTTAAATGATTCAAATGATGTATTTTTAAACGACTCATATAGAGGTCGTTCTTTATATCTTGTGTTCTTTGTGCTATGAAGTAATACCTTGGTTACCTTTTCGCTGTGATATTTTGGGGGTGTGACATTATTATCACGTTTATTAGCAATGACAATATCAACAAACTTCTTATTCCATACATCATTCCTACTTTCACTAACTTTCTCCTTTAGCAGACCTACTATCATTATTCAACAATTCATCATTTTCACAGTTTACATTCTTATTTAAACTAGTTTGCACATTATCTCACTTTTCACATCATTCTTATCACTAGCTTTGACGGTATAGTATGTGTAGTGCAATTTTTACGCAGCTCAGAAATCTAGGTGTAGGATATTTTATTTCTAAATTGATCGCAACATGAAATGTATTTCTACATATTTGTTTTAGGAAAGCGCAAGTGCTGATAATTTGAAGAGTTCTGCTTCTAAAAGGGAGGAAGGGGAGGAAGGGGAACTGTAGTGTTCACGGTACATATTTTTTCCAGGTTGTATTATACTATATACATGTGATGGTCTGTATTTTCATTTCCATGTCCCGTTCTTGCAGTTCAAACGCTTTACACGATTCAATTAAAAGTGGTATTGATGTCGAAAGTACGCAACCTTACAACACCATTACAAAATGTAGCGGGAATACATTTCGTAGTGTTACAAGGTTATCATTAGGCGGTGAAATGTTATCAGTTCTTTCATTTGATATGGTACTCTTTTTTTGGCTATTTTTTACTTTATAGAATACTGCTAAGTGAATGTCATGGTTTACATGATATAGGTTTCAAAGAGCTTGCAGCTGCTGTGCCTCCTAGCATTTCAGCACCTGTCGAGTCTTTAGGTGGAAATATAAATCCTGTTTTAGCAAATTTTTGTTATGAACTTCTTGATTAATGTTTTGAATTCAATAAAAACATAACTCCCAACACTTAACTCTTGGAAGAAACTATAAATGTATGTCTCTATGGGTGTGTTGTTCTAAACCATGCGACTGCTATAACTTATAAGCAGATGTACTTAGGGGGTGTCATGTCACAACCTTCTTTTTCTTTGAAAAAAACAGCAAGCTCCAAAGTTTCCATATTTGACACCAGTTTTTTCCTTATTCAAATTATTAATTAAAAATTTGTGTATTGATGTTGTTTCTATATAATTTGCAGAATTCTTCAACATCGAGGGAAGTATCTGTTGTTATCATGCCAGCTGAGAACATCCTAAAACGCATTGATCGGTAAGATTCTGACTCACATTTGAATTTAGTACATATAAATTCCTTACATATTTATGTGTGATATGAATATATGTTATTTGGTGATTAAAAAAGAGTTGGTTTCATTTCTATAGAAAAATATAGATCCAATGAACACTTACACAGTTTACACAAACAATCTTTTTTGTGATTTAGAGTTCTGTTCATCATCTATTGAATACTGGTCACAATTATATGTATTATATATTTCCATATGCAAGTATGCAACTCAAAATCATACTTTTTGATAGTAAAGAATTTGGCACTAGGTGACGGTTGATCTACTAGATATGTAATGGGTAATTTTATAGCAAATAACCTATAAAAATAAGTGGATATATAAATATGCAATCATTCAATTCATTTTTAATGTTGATCTTAGTTTTCTACTTCTCTGAAACATAAAATTCTGATCATGTATTTTCTTTTTGTTTGAACAGATCTTTCGAAGAAGGGGCACATTTTACCTGTATCGCCTCAACAAGTCTACACCAAAGCTTGCTAGATTGTAGTCGTATCATGTAGTAGTTCATATAATCGTCTGCTGATTCTTAGAGATTTTTACCCGAATTCCCATTTTTTGACTACCTAGAGGAACTAAGATTGCTGGTCTTTTGTATCGGCTGACCCGAAAAAACATTGTAAATGCTACCTTAATGGCACACGTATTTTGACATCAAGAAACAATATATGGATCATGGGATGTTGTGTGGTTAAGTTCTACACATGACTCTTTTTTGTTGATATTTGTTCATGTGTATCGTATCTTCAAGTGATGCACTTTATGAAGCAATTGTAGAATCATACGGCAAGTTTATAATAAAAAACGCTCTATGAAAAGGAGCTCAGGTTTGATCATCTAACGTACAAGTAAGATAGATATTTTACTTCTTCACAAAAATCTTGACTATTGTAGTCGTGTATTTGCAGGAGGTACGTAATTGTTTCAGAAGGAAAGAAGTTAGAACTGTTTTTTAGCAGCTCTACGAGATGAATCCTCCTCAATATATCTGAACACACAAGCAAGTGAAGCCACCATAACTCAGTTTTCTGAAAATTTATTTTACTTTTTGTGTTCTGTCTCGAGTCTTTCTTTATCATACATGTCCTTGCTTCCCTGAAAGTGAATTTTAAACTTGGATGCCAAGAAGTATGCCGATATTCTAAAAGTTGCTGAAAATAAA
>BQNB010048142.1:0-37289 GCA_026074375.1 Tanacetum coccineum
AAAATGGTTTCTCGTCTGAGGATATGCAAAACCTGATCTATCACCTTTCCTATTTATCTGCACGCTGCTCAAAACCTGTTTCGTTGGTCCCACCAGTGTACTACGCTCATCTCGCTGCATACAGGGGCCAGATGCTACAAGAGGTGGCATGGAAAGCGCAAGCGTCATCAATGTATGGTAAGGTTGCTGATTGCCTCAAGGATTCAATGTTCTTCATTTAACAAGTAAGTGGCTTGGGATGGTGGGTAACTTACATTTCTAAAATTAAACCAGCGTGCTATGTGGTTATTGAGTAGTTATCATAATTTTGCTGGCGCTGGATTCATTTTTCCTTTTAACTTTGTCTTTCTCATAGTATAAGTTGTATGATGATGTATAGTATGGACCGGCCCGGCCCATTCATACTATTATGGACTTGGTAGCTGCTAGTGGGCTTCCGGCCCAATACGCGGTCACGGCCACCTGGACCTACAGGGTGTGGTTAATGGCACAGTGTCTGTGGCCGCGTCATCTTCACAAGATTTCTTTAAGGATAACTAAATTAGATAAAAGATATGCTTTACTTATTCAAATTATTCAGGATAAACACGAATCCCGATAATATCGGCCGCGTCTTGGGCCGAAAGATACGGAAACCCTAAAATTTATCTAGCCTATAAAAAGAACACATTTATCATCAATACAGGTATGACATAAACCCTAATCACATTCGATTACTCTCAAGAAGCCATACATTCTTACTTTCACGCAGGAGTCTAATCGTGGGATCCGCTCCCACGATAAGGTTAACGGTGTTTGTTTCCTTGTGCAGGGTCCAACAAATTCCCTTGGTACAAGAACAAGGCACTCCTCACCCGAATAGCAACCTATTCGGGCCAAATCAGATTCGACCTAACTTTTGTATCAACAAGTTGGCGCCATCCGTGGGACCCAACACTAGGAAGTACTCTCATCATAATGAGCGTAATGGCTAATGCAACCCCCATTGTGACTACTGTCACGAAAACTACAAACAAAGAAAAGGCGCCGGACGCCGCACCCAGGGTGAACATCCTGGACTTCTGCGAAGAGCACTACGAAGACATCCTGCCAATCATTATGGAGAAGACCCGGCGGGACAAGCGAAAAGAAGTCCAAACCAGACTAAATTATGGAGAAAACTCCAAGAAAACCCAAAGAGAAAGGGAGAACTCCTTAAACTCGAGGGCAGAAAACTCGCCTGTAAGATTCCATCCTGAGAGATCCAGGACACAAGGTCGCGAAAGGCATGACGACAGAAACGTGTTTAGCCGCCTGAGCCACCGAAGGAAGAGCGTACATGAGCGACTCAGCAACACCTACTCGCCAAGTACAACAAAGTCCGGGACAAGCAGGACCGACTCGAGAGACCCCTCTCACAGTAGAGGTCATTCCCTCAGTAGGGAACGTCCCCGAATGAAAGACCGCCCTCGGGGCATCGAAGAATCGTATGGCGATACTTATTCTCAGGGGACCAAGACCAAGTATGAAGATCGATCTCAGGACGGAGATCAATTCCGCAGCATAAAAAGATGGATGGAAAGTAAATCCCCATCATCTCGTAGATCAGAAAGCAGCACCAGTAACAGAGGACACTGGAAGTCAAGGATGAAAAGGCGTAAACTGGCAGATGAAGACGATCTGGCCATACCCTGTACCTGCGAGGATGTGGATCCGTTCACACCTTGAATCCGCAACTTCAAAAGTTCGTGGAAGACGTGCATGCCCAATAATGTGAAAACTTATGACGGAACCGGATACCCGGAAGACCACTTGAAAATCTTCTAAGCTGCGGCACAGGTGGAACGTTGGGCAATGCCTACATGGTGTCACATGTTCAACTCTACCCTAATAGGGGCCGCGAGGATCTGGTTCGATGAGCTACCTCCAGAAAGCATAGATGGGTACAAGGGTCTTAAGGCGGCCTTCCTAGCATACTTCATGCATCAGAAGAAGTATGTGAAGGATCCAGTAGAAATTCACAACATTAAGCAGAGGGACGGGGAGACCATTAAGGATTTCATGGAGCGGTTCAAAGTTGAAACCGGGCGTATGAAGGGAGACCCTGAATGCATGCGGATCTCTGGGTTCATGCATGGGGTCAACAACCCCGAACTAACAAATCATCTCAATGAACACATCCCAAAGACCATGAAAGAGATGATGACAGTCACCACAACCTTCATACGAGGAGAAGCTGCTGCTGCTTCCAAAAAGAAAGGTCACTCACCATGGAAATCACAAGATCAGTCCAAGCGGCATGCTCCCGAGTGAAAATCTGACATCCGAGGTCAGTCAAGGGAAAGACGGGGGTCTAGCAGGTTCACCCCCTTACCAGAACGCCCAAAGAAATCCTCGCGACTGAAGCAAGAAATTTCAAACCACCACCGCCTATGGTAACCCCAGTAGAAAAAAGAATCAGCAATAAGTTTTGTGATTTCCACAATGATAAAGGACATAGCACGGACGAGTGCATGCAGGTAAAGAAACAGATTAAAGAATTGGTGCGAGCAGGAAAGCTCTCGCACTAGATAAAAGAAATTAAGCAAGGTCGAGATCAAACGAAGAATAGAAAGAAGGAAGCCCCAGCTAAAGACAAATCCCTAGCAATTTATATGATACAACCGTGGCAGAGAACGATGAGGAAAAAATTGACCCAAAGCTTTGACCGTGGCAGCGAAATTACGTTCCCACTACTAGCTAATAGAGATGGGACAGAAGGTCCACTTGTCATTGAAGAAGAAATTGGTGGACACATGATCCACCGCATGTATATAGACGGAGGTTCCTCTACGGAAGTACTTTATGAGCACTGCTTCAACTAGCTCCGGCCGGAAATCAAGAATCAGATGGTCTCGGCAATGACATCATTAACCGGTTTTAGTGGAGAAACCATATGGCCGTTAGGACAACTTAGGCTTTTGGTAACAATCGGAGACGCGGATCATTCTACAAGAGCATGGATGAATTTCATGATCGTAAAATCAATTTCACCATACAATGGTATCATTGGGCGACCGGGTATAAGAGAAATCCAAGCGGTGCCATCCACAGTCCATGGAATGCTTAAGTTTCCTGTCGACGGAGGAATAGTGACTATCCATAGCACTATCCGTATACCTTTTGAGTGCGCCACGGTGATTACGTCACCCACGGAGATACCTAAAGAAGCAGGAGTCCGTCATGAAAATTTTAAAGTAGCTATACATCCGAATTTCCCTGATCAGGAAGTTGCAATCAGAGGGACGCTATTCGCAGAAGGACGAACGAAACTATGCACACTCCTGAAGGAAAACCTGGATATATTCGCGTGGCAGCCATCGGACATGACAGGAGTACCGCGGTCAACAGCTGAACATCGGCTTAACATCCGGGAAGGATATTCACCCGTCCGACAAAAGAAAAGGGGCCAGGCCCCAGAACGCACGAAAGCTATCCAAGCGGAAGTACAAAAACTAGTAGATGCAGGGATCATGAGAGAAGTCTACTACCACGACTGGCTGTCTAATCCAGTCATGGTGAAAAAGCATGACGGTAGCTGGCGGATGTGCGTAGATTTTACGGACTTAAACAAGGCCTGTCCGCAGGACTGTTACCCCCTTCCAGAAATTGACTGGAAAGTTGAATCTCTTTGCGGCTACCCCTTTAAGTGCTTCTTGGATGCTTACAAAGGATATCACCAGATACAGATGGCGGAGTCGGATGAAGAGAAAACGGCTTTTCATACAAGCCAAGGGGTATATTGTTATACAAAGATGCCCTTCGGCCTCAAGAACGCTGGTGCCACATACCAGCGGCTAAGCTTTTGACAGCCAAGTTGGTCGAAACATGGAAGTATACGTGGATGACTTGGTTATTAAGAGTTACACAAAGGCAGAAATGCTACGAGATATTAATGAAACGTTTAACACGTTACGGAAAATTAATATGAAGCTCAACCCCAAAAAATGTACGTTTGGGGCAGCGGAAGGAATGTTCTTGGGGTACATGATTAGCCCAAAAGGGATAAAACCATGTCCCGACAAAACAGAAGATGTACTACAACTCCCGTCCTCACGGATAATCAAAGAGGTCCAGAGCCTTAATGGGAAGTTGGCTAGTCTGAATAGGTTTCTCTCCAAGTCAGCGGAAAAATCCTTGCCGCTATTTAAAACCTTGAAAAAGTGCATCAAAAAGAGCGACTTCTACTGGACTCCAGAAGCGGAACAAGCCTTCAAGCAACTAAAGCAGCACTTGTCGGAGCTACCCCTGTTGGTAGCACCAAAACCAAAGGAGGAACTGATTATATACCCGTCCACCTCCCACATAGCTATTAGCGCGGTCTTGATGACCGAAAGAGGCACGGTTCAGACACCAGTCTACTTCGTAAGCCACACTTTACAGGGCCCTGAACTAAACTACTCCCCAATGGAAAAGTTAGTCCTATCATTGGTTTTTGCCGCTAAGAGATTGCGGAGGTATTTCCAAGCGCATCCTATTGCAGTCATTACCGACCAACCCATCAAACAGATAATGTCATGTCCCGACGTGGCAGGAAGATTACAAAAATGGAGTGTAATGCAAGGGGAACACAATATCACATACCGGCTAAGGACGTCGGTGAAAGGACAGATCCTAGCGGATTTCCTTATAGAAAAACTAGATGAGAGCCTGTCAGACACCCCAGTGGCGGATATTCCATAAGATACGTGGACACTATTCATGGATGGATCCTCATGTATAGATGGATCTAGGGTCGGGTTAATACTGACAAGCCCGGGAGGTACAGAGTTTACCTACGCGCTAAGATTTTAGTTTACAGCCTCAAACAATGAGGTAGAGTATGAGGCACTAATAGCTGGCCTCTGGATTGCAGCATAGATGGGAGTACGCAATGTGCACGTAAGTGTAGACTCTAAGTTGGTAGCAAACCAGGTCCTAGGGGCGTACGTCGCTAAAGAAGAAAATATGATCAAATACCTGGAGAAGGTCAGGAGCCTGGTCAGCGGCTTCGCTAGCTTTTCTATAAACCAAGTACCATGAAGAAAAAATAAGAAAGCAGATGCCATGAGCAAAATCGCGTCAACCAGCTTTGCGTATTTATCTAAACAGGTCTTGGTTGAAATACTTAAAGAAAAATCCATACAAGAGAAAGAAGTAGCAACGATAGTAGAGGAAGAGGGAACAACGTGGATGACCCCAATAATGGAGTACCTGAAAGATGGGACTCTTTCTGGGGATAGAAAGGAGGCAAGCAAACTACGCATAAAAGCTAGACAATACGAATTGATGGAAGGGATTCTATACAAGCGGTCATTCTTAAAGTTGTGGTTAAGGTGTGTGGGACCACTTTAAGCGAAATACGTGATCCATGAAATTCATGAGGGGTCATGCAGTATGCACGCAGGACCATGATCAATAGTAGCCAAGGCTATGCGGCTGGGATATTATTGGCCAACTATGCACCGGGACGCACGAGAGATGATACGTACGTGCAACGATTGTCAATACATCGTCCCATGCCAAGAAACACTCAGCAGCCGCTAACCCCGATTACGGCCCCGTAGCCATTCTACAAATGGGGAATTGATATAGCTGGTCCTTTCCCGGAAGGACCGAGTAAGGTCAAGTTTTTGATAGTCGCTATGGATTATTTCACGAAATGGATAGAAGCGAAAGCCGTGGCGACAATTACAGGAAATCAAGTGAAAAAATTCATATGGGACAATATTGTATGCCACTTCGATCTCCCGGGAGAAATAATCTCGGATAACGGAAAACAATTCAGTGACAATCCATTTAACGATTGGTGTGATAAATTGAACATCACACAACGATTCGCCTTAGTGAAACACCCGCAGTCCAATGGACTTGTGGAGAGGGCAAACCGAAGCCTGGGTGAAGGAATCAAGGCACGCCTGGGCGAAGGAAACAAGAATTGGATGGAGGAACTTCCCTATGTTTTTTGGGCCCATCGCACGATGATCAGGTCAAGCCATGGTGATACCCCTTTTTCCCTAACCTATGGAACGGAAGTCGTCATACCTTCGGAAATCAGAATGCTAACTTATCGTACCGCAGCAGTTGACACCATGCATAATGATTAAGAGCTACGGCTAAATTTGGATCTACTGGAAGAAAAGCAGGAGCGTGCAGCAATCTGTGAAGCCAAGGCCAAAATGAAGATGACAAAGTATTACAATGCTAGGGTTCGTGGTGTTACTTTTAGACCTGGAGACTTTGTTTATCGTAGCAATGACGCAAGTCATGCTGCGGCCGGTGGGAAACTTAGACCAAAGTGGGAAGGACCTTACGAGGTAACGGAAGCATTTGGAGATGGAGCATACAAGTTAAGGACTATGGATGGCACGAACCTTCCGCGGACATGGAACATTGCCAATCTGAAGAAATGCTACCTCTAGGCCGCAGCACATACATGGATGAACCCTCGTTGTCATTAGGACCCTTAATAAAAGTAACCCATGTACTTTTTTTTTACTTTTTGTTCTTCAGATATTAATAAAACTCTACAAGGTCTAGCTAACCCTGCGATTTGTTTATTTTAAAAAAAATTATGTTAATTTTCTCCTTTTCCTTATTTATTATTTATCATTCCATGAATGCACGCACAATATTGTAGTTATCTCCGGATGTTCATAGGATAAGTACCCTAATAATTGATTGCCGTGTAAGAGGGTTGCAACCCCAGGGGCCACGGATTCTGTATCTTTAATCTGTGCGCCTAAGACGTTGGGCGCAGAAAGAAAGACTCCCATGGAGCACGTAAGTCGCTACACGCGCCATATATATACATCAAAAATATTTATCCATGGGAATATTACATTCAAAGAGACTAAATAACGAAGCACCACAAGCGGTACTACGGCTCAAGGCCAATTTAAATTATACATAGCAGGCAGAGACTTAGATCTAACAAGATGGGGAGACGCTCTATCTTCTGGTAGCTCAGTCTAGGCAGCTGCATCCTTTAGCAAAATTTGAAGACCCTGAGGAACAGTCGGTACGGACACAAGAATCCCGTCCGACTTAGCGTGATGGGCAGAACCAACCCCGTGAGTACGGCACACAATCTGGCATTTCTTTTTCTTTTCCGCCCGGCTTATGTTTGCAGCTACGGCATCCTCTAAGAGCATTTCCTCTTTGAAGGTCCAAGGGTCTTTCAGGTCACGTACCTCGGTTAACATAGGGATCTTCAATTGTGAGGAGCTAGGACGAAGGTCGCGGATCCATTGGGGAGCATCTTCTCCGGTGTCGCTTTCTAAATACAAGGACGCCATAATTATATCCATGGGAGCGTCCTTAAGCTTTTCTAGTTCATCAATTAGTGAATACTTTAGATCTTTCAGAGCTTGCATAGTTGCCATGAATTTGCCCTCGGCTTCTGTATCATAAGCCTCAATGTTCGCCAAGTCCAACTTAACTTCTCCTTGCTCCACCCCATATTTTAAGCCATCACAAAAACCTTTGGTGATCCCAGCAGATACCACATTGGCAAAAGCCCGCCTCAACTCCAAGGATCCCGAACACTTTAGCACGGCCAGACGCAAACCGTGCCCAATAACCCACCGGCGACCAGCTATCGCCGTCAACATATGCAGATATAGTTCCTCATCAAAATCTATACTTAGCTTGTCCAGACGAGCATTCATTTCCACACACCGCTGCTCAACCTTCTCATCTTCATACCTCTTAAACTCCTTAAACGCGGCCTTAATTCTCTCCTCACCTGTAACCTGCGCTTGAAGGGTTGCGACTTGCTGGGATAGCTGATTGTTATTCACTTGAAGGTCCAAGAACTTGGCGCGGAGGCTATCCAACTCCTTGGCTAGTTCTGTATTCTTGGCCTCTGCGGAATTTCTCATATCAACCTCAGCTTCAAGAAGGGTCCCCAAGTTCTTTGACTGATCACAAAGCCCTTGAACTTCTACTTCCATAGATCTAAGGGATGCGACTTCCTGATCAAGCCTCTTAATTTCCTCTTCTCTGGCCTGTATTTTCTGGTCTTGTTTAGTAACTTTGCTTGTGGCCTTCTTCAACAATCTGACCTCTTGTTCGTACCTCAGCCTAAGCTGAGAACCCATAGCTACCTGTCGCGCCAGATTTATGTTATATTGGTTTAGAAAGGCATCATTGGGCATATGGCGTAACTCTAAAAAGTACCCCGGTGGTACTATGTGATCCACCATGTCTTGGCACACATTTGGAGTGTCCAGGCGACAGCTGTTGGCAACTCCCCACCCAGGCTGATATATGCTCCCTGATGACCCAACCATAGATGTAACGGAGGTCGACTTCTCTGACTCCGGATCCTCTGCGACGGTCACCTTCTTGGACGATCTGTGGAACAAAGCAACACACATGTGATTTATCAGTATGGCTACACTTTCGGAGGTATAAAACAATTAAGGGACAGAAACATAATGGATTGAATCATTCATTAGGCGATGTCTTGTTCTGGGGCTGGTCGCGGCTCTGTGTAGGATAGCGGGTCCGGGTCGATCACGCCCTTAGCAGCTGTAGGCGTCTCTTGTGTCGTCGGAGCGACGACAGAAGTACCAATCTCAAACCCCATTGCAGTTAAGGATTTGCTCCCATGAGTACTCTGTCTCGGGTGAACGGAAGCGTAATCCTTTCTCAAAACTTTAGGCGGTGCGTTGGCTTCCGCCTCCGCGTTACCCCTCTTCCGATGCCCTTTGTTCATGGGTGGCCCCATAGTGGCCACTTCCTTCTCCAGCCTTGGTTCTGGGGCGACATCCGCGGTCGCTACAACCTCTTCAGGGGGGATTTCTTGCGACGGTCCTTCCTAAGCTTGACTTGTCGTCCCGTCCCTCTCAGTTATCCTCTAGGGGGAATCCTCATTAGCAAAGTCAAGAGGCGACCTCTCTATAGTAGAAGGTGTTCCTAACGAGCCCGATGCCACAGTAGCATCCTCCATGATTATTACACGATTGACAGTGGCAGTAAGCAGGGGCACCTCATGAGCAGCACGAGGACGGGTCCCCGTCTTCACCTTGTTGGGATCTGGAGCACTGATCAAATTAAACAAATCCATCTCTGTAATGACACAAAGTTCATTAGTATACCTTTATATACATGGGGAAAGTAAAGAATTTTTAAACACCCACCCCGGTCATCGTCATCGAGGAACGTAGGGTACATATCATCCCCCAGGAAGTATCTCCAGCTTAATACCACTAAACATAGCAGGTCTTCCGGTTGTTTTTGGATTAGGGTGCGATGTGTGTTCAGTACCACCACGTCGTCTATGGAGTACGAACCCTCTATCGGCATCAAATCCTTGGAAGCCTCTACGCGCCAATCCACGATGGTGGGGAACACTTTCTCATCCACCCAAAAAAACCGATTGTTCTAATTCTTTAGGGAATCCAGGGGCTTGGTATAACACTGCGGGGTGTTTTTCCCTGGTCATTTGCTAAACGACATCCACCCCGAGTTAAAAGATGGCACGTAAAAACTCAAAACAAATTTAACGAGGGAATTATGTTTAGGACACGGTAGTTGATTTTGAAATGAATAACTTTAGCAGCGCCTATCACGGACAGTTGTGACAAATGAATCTGGTAGTGTCCAAGAATATCGAAGAGGAATTGTGATATGGGCACGCGAAAGTTGGCAAACTCAAAAAACTTGGTATATACGCCGACCTTGCCTTCCGAAAAATCCACGATACTGTCCCTTGGACCAGGCAATTCTGGATGCAAGTCTTCTGTTATACCGTACTCGGAGGTAAACTCCAGGAGATACTCTGAGGAGATGGTTGATACGGCGGTTTCAAGTTGTATTGTGTCCCTACCCATTTTTTAACTAGTTTTATAAAGTGGCGCGATGTACTAACCTGGCGTGGCGAGATTCCGTGGAAATAAGCTATGTGTGCGGCTGTGTGTGTAAAGGCGGTGATTTTGATTTGGAAACTGTGTAGCAATAAACAGTCATCATTGGTCCTATTTATACTATGCCCTCGAATGCTGTGCATAGTTGGATGTCTGACACGAGTCCCCACTTATTTTTTGGACGGTTAAGGGATTGAAAGGAAGGTGAAACATTTTGGGGGCCCACTTATCTCATCAATCAGCCATTTTAGCCGTTTCTCGGTTAATGGGTCCTATTTTTATGTTATGGGGCCCCACATATAGTGTTTGGCGGTTCTACATTTTTAGAGTAGTTTGGATGTTAGTCTAGCAACCGTAACGTGGTCCTGACCATGGCCACGTCTCCTATACTAGGGGGACATGATGACGTATAGTATGGACCGACCTGGCCCATTCATACTATTATGGACTTGGTAGCTGCTAGTGGGCTTCCGGCCCACTACGCGGTCACAACCACCTGGACCTACGGGTCGTGGTTAATGGTACAGTTTCCGTGGTCGCGTCACTTATTCAAATCATTCAGGATAAATACGAATCCTGACAATATCGGCCGCGTCTTGGGCAGAAAGATACGGAAACCCTAAAAGGTATCTAGCCTATAAAAAGAACGCATTTATCATCAATACAGGTATGACATAAAACCTAATCACATTCGATTACTCTCAAGAAGCCATACATTCTTACTTTCACGCCGGAGTCTAAGCGTGGGATCCGCTCCCATGATAAGGTTAACGGTGTTTGTTTCCTTGTGCAGGGTCCAACAAATTCACTTGGTACAAGAACAAGGCACTCCCCACCCGAATAGCAACCTATTCGGGCCAAATCAGATTCGACCTAACTTTTGTATCAACATTGTATGTTGTTGTTTAAATAACGTCAGTTTGCAAAAGCCAGGTTGTATTACCTGACCTGACTGGTTGTTATGGTCTACTAAGCAACGACCATGGAATCTGTCAATTGTGTTGAAGATAAGGACAAAGTGCTTGTAACATATTTTGCATGACAAATATGTCCTTTTAACCAACAATTCCATGTCCTATTGAATGCGATGTTGTTATAGTGGTTTTGGGTAGTGCACTAATTTCTAATCACCAAGATTTTCAGGATGCGGGGACTACTGTTGTGATATTATAAACTAGATGACACGGTCGGTGGTTGAACTCTAAGATGGTGTTGTCACCCATCAGGTTATATTCACTACATTGCTTTTTGCATATTTTTCGCCTTCTGGAGACCAATCAATCTTTCATATTACAGTAGGACTTTTGTGCTTAGTTTCTGATGTACCCAGAAATTCTCTATCTTGTTTCAGGTGTCCAAACACATGTGTTCATATGTAATAGGCCATTTAGAGTGTGCTTCATACTAGGATCTTAAAGTGCGCTGCTTCTTGTCTTTATGTCTATAGTTTGTGTATGAAGTTTGATTTCTTAGCGAATGGTTTGCACTTGATCTTTCCTCGCCTTTTGAAATCTGTATTAGGAATATCTCAGCATCGTTTCTGTTTTTTGGTTACTCTGTTACCCAACCCAGCTTTTCATAAAGTGTGATTTCATATACTTTTTGGAAATCTTTATTCATTTCCAAAAATGACATATGATAAGATCCATATCAATTCTCATTACTGAAAATTTAGAATTATTTTTAAAATCATCTTCTTTTTGTTTTTTTAATTATGTACTAGTACATTACAAGTTTTATTGATCCAAATATTAAATTTATGTGCACAAGTATTTATTTTCAAGTTTGATAATTTCCTTCAAAATGTTTATATGACGAGTAAAGTACGGTTCACGCGTTGCTGCGAATTCAAATTTTATAGTTGTCGTTAAATAGCTTTGAGAGAACGAAGTGGCTTAAGCTTAAGATATCAATCTAAAAGTGATACTCAAAACTGACACAATATAGGAATATGATCGTGCCTCAAAGTTCTTATTCGATTACCTTTTTGCAAGTACTATTTTACTGTCATTTTAATGTTTCACTCAATACATGTTACAATGTATATTTTAAAGGGCTAATTCAAAAAATGGTCCAAAATGAAAAAGGAAATGCACCTATACCCTTTTCAGAAGTGGTTTCTCAAAATAGCCCAAGGCAATCGGGGCAACTTAGAGAAGAAACTGACACGTGTCCACTAGGTTGCCCAGAAGTACAGTAGGTTGCTTATAAGTACAAATATACTTCCCCAAAATTGTGTACTTTAATATTAAAAAAAGGCCACGTGTAAAATTCTTCTCATGTTACCCAGTTGCCCTGGGTGTCTTGGCTCTTTTGAGAAACCACTTCAGAAAAGAGTATAGCGGCATGTCCACCCTAAAGTGTGGACTTGTTTGAGAATTAGCCCTATTTTAAATAGCCATAATTTTGTCGTAGCTTCAAATCTTATGTTCCTTTTCAACTTTGCATAACTTCTATCATGAATATCTTTTATATAATAAAGCAAAACATTTGGTTTAAGATTGTTTTATTTTTTTAAAGCAATGTTGAGCGCAAAGAGGTTGTTTATTTCTTAATTTGACTATAATTTGATTAAAATTCATTTTTCAAATTAGAAGAAGAGAAAACTAAAAAATACGCATGTACTTTGTAGTTATTTCTTAATAGTTTAGGAAAAATAATGCAAAATTGAAAAATAAAACGGACATGATTCAATCCTTTAACCAAACAAAAAGGATTATCTCTCAACACAACATCCATAAACTCTACTTTAACTAAGAAAAACCATCAAACAATTCTTCCATTCCCGAAAGCTTTGAAAAACACCATCTTCTCCAACAAATAATTGTTGCGAATTCGATTTTATGCCTGCAAATGTAAGTATTCATCGAATAGTCTTTATATCAATTTCAATTCAACATTTATATATCTAATATAAACAAAGTTGATAAAATTTTAATATGTGTTCATGTTAGGACATTTCGATTGTATCTTGGCATAGGCTTGTCAGTATTATGCAAAGCGTAGGGTATCATATATGATGCGATTTGTATAAAGATGTGAGAGGATTTATACAGAGACACGAAGTGGATAGGAGTTAGACATAATGCAGTTATGGTCCAGAGGAAGACTGCAAGAAAAATTAGGTTGCAGTGGGAGACCGAGACCACGATAAACATGCGTGAGAGTGCTGGATGCAAAACGCTGAATGGCGCGAGCAACAGGAGTGCAAAAAAATTGGAGTGATCACAACAAGTACGTGGCTATAAATCATATGCCTGAAACATTTGTATGACACTTGTGCCTATTTGTTATCTTCTATGGTACTATAAGTTATCTATTGTTTTCTTTTTTTTTAAACGTTTATTTGTCATTGTTAAAACGTAAAGGAAATTGTTGGATAAATGAGATGTTACTCTCACTAAAACTTGCTCACAAAATATTTCTACAAAGTATGAAATAACTCTTAGTTATTTGGAAAACAATGGCACTCAAAATACTTGTTAAAAACTTGATAAAACTTTTTTTATTTGTTGTAGGAGTTGGTACTGGGTGATACATCTTTCACCTCATTTCTACTAGCTTATATAGGCAACTTTGCATGGCCATATTACAATATGAAAACTATAATTCAAAGATAGCATGAGATATTGAGCCGACACTACAACATGTTGTTGACTCACTATTCTAAAAACAAACTTGAATTACTCTTACTGATTGAAACATGTTTTCAATTCACCAAAACTATTCCTTTGTCAAGCTCAAATAGTTAAGCTTGTCCCCTAAAATATTTTCCTTTTCTTTTTGTGTGCCAAAACATATTAGTTCACGGTCTCCCGGTAATATGTTTTGGTTGAACTCCCAACTTTCGTCTAAGCTCCTGAAACTTTTCTCGTGGAAGTGCTTTTGTAAAAATGTCAGCTAGCTAGCTGATCACTCGTTCTAGAAAATTCTAGTTGCTTCTTTGATAAAATGATGTTTCAAAGCGATATGCTTTGTGCGGCTATGATGAACCGGGTTCTTTGCGATTGCTATTGCTGACATGCTATCGTAGAAAATTGTTGTAGGCTTCATTTGCTTTTCTCTAATATCTTCAAAAATTCTTCGTAACCAAATTGCTTGTGATGTGGCTAGAGCTGGTGCAGCGTATTCTGCCTCTGTTGATGATTATGCTACCTGTGGAAACTAGAAGGAGGGGTTGAATAGTTTACAGGCTCGTTTTCGTTTTAAAACTTTGCTTTTAAAATACTTAGATTCGAGTAGTATGTTTAACTAACCAACAACACAAATCAACCAAGTAAATATTTAAACTAATAGTAAATAACAATGACAAAAATATAAAGAGATGAGAGAAGGAACAATCAAACCAAGACACCAAGATTTATAGTGGTTCAGCTACGAAGCTCTTCTTCGCCCTACTCCACTCCCCGAGTATCCTACTTAAGATTTCACTATGTCAACAAGCTCCCTTCAGGCGGATAAAACCGTTTACACGTCGCTTACGTTATTTTCCGACACTAAGCTAAATGTTGAGTCCTAATCTTAGCTAGAACCAATCTACCACTTCACAATCACTACACGATCACTAGATCTACACTATCGGATTTATACAATATCTGACTCACACAAATACACAAGATAATTACAATAGAGATTTGATACTTAGAAGAAAAGAGGAGAGATCACTAATCAACACTTCGTTTCTTTGCGAATACGAGTGTTCTTCTCTTGCACTTGAATGAGAGGGAAGAAATGAGAATAAGATATTAGATCACTTGAAAAAAGATCAAAAGATGTTAGTGATCAAGATATTTAGTGAGAGAAAGAAGGTTTTAGAGAGAGAAAGAAGTGTGAGAAAATTCATTCAAAGAGGTCTGATTTTCTGCAAGGAAAGGAGTAGTATTTATAGGCAGAAAAATCCAACGGTCACTGGCGGCAGTCCCGGTAGTCCCAGATATATAAAGGGGCCGCCAGGCCTATAAGGGGGCCGCCCAGTAGACTATGCTCCCTTTTTTGTCTTTTTGTGGGGAAGGTTTTATCTGGTATAGAAGCTGCCATTTTGGGGGAAAATTTTGAATTTTAAATTTTAAGTTTTTAATAAACTTTTCTTTAAAATATTTTGTATAATTAATTTTGTGAAATTCTTTTGTAAAAATGTAATAAATAAGAGAAAAATATTTTCTTGATCACTAATCATGCTTAATGATTTCTTTGTTCATACCTTAAGTGATTACTAATCTTAGAAATGGAATTTTACGATTAATAATTTGTAAACGTTTTTACATTTTGTTATTATCAAAACGTTGAGAGGTCAAAAAATATAAATAACATTTTTAGACATTATTTGTATTAATAATCTCCCTTTTTTGATGATGACAAAATATAAACTCATTTTGTATAAAATTTAAAGTCACAAAATTATTAAAGAGTTTTGTTCCATTTCTCCTCCTTTTGTCGAATTCAAAAAGGATGATAGTCGAGTAGTTTGTACGGGAAAAAAAAGAAACTAAAAGAAACTTCAACGATATCAAGACCTCCCCTTGATGTAGGCTCCCTCCTCGTTCAGGGCACCAAGGGATCGATCTTACTAAAATTGTCTGTTAACAAAACAAAGTTAGAGTCGAGACAAGTACAAGACAAGGCGAGCGTCTTTTAAGCAACAAATTAGATTTTAAGTACCACCAAAATAAGTTTCATTCAACAATCGACGAAGGAGGCGGAGCGCGAGGCGCAAGGAGACAAATGCAAGTAATATCTTATTATACAACAAAAGATAAACACTATGAACTATCACAAATAATTAATCCATAAGACACACACATACTATTAAAGAGATAAAGATGAGACAAAACAGACATAAAGTCCAAATGATCCTGATCATAGTGAGATGACTTTTTGAGCAAAAGGTTTGTGTGACATGTTTATGAAAAACATTTAAAACATTATCTCTTGCTAGGCATGAAGTGGAAAGAGTGAGTTAATTGCGTAGTGAGAAAGATACTCAAGATGATCAATACATGATACACACACACACACACATCTCTTAAGGTTAAGAAAAGAGTTCGGTTATGAAAGCAACATATGTGCAGCGAGAGTAGTCGCCCATTGTAGTCCATGTATTTGTATAAAGAGGGTACCCATGATAGGTGGTTGAGGTTGTGGTGGAGATGGTGGTGATGGAGTGTCATGAATGTGATCAAGAGGAGTGATTGGTGACAAAGAGAGTGTGATATCCAAAGAAGGATGAATTTGAAGTGGTTGAGGGTTTAGAGGTCTAGGAGGAACATCCAAAATGTTGTCAAGAAAAGGGTTCAAAAGATAAGGAGAAGTTGGTTCATTTGAAGATGGTGGTGAAATTTGAAGTTTTGATTGAAAAGAAAAAGATGTGTTCTCTTGGCTTGATGAGGTTTGATTGGTGGATGTGGTTTTTGATGGTGCATTTGGAGGAGTTGGAGATGAAGAATTTGTTGTAGGAGAAGGTGTGGTGGTGACATCTTCATCACTAAAGATGTTGGCAAATGGTTGTCTAGGAGGGATTATGGTTAGTTTGATTTTCTTGGAAGGGTTAGAAGAAGAAGCTTTGGTGGAATTCATGGTAGAATTGTTTGAGAAAGATGAAGATTGTAAGAAGAATGAGAAGGATGGCTTATTTAATTTGAAATCATATGATCAAAGTAGAAAAGCATGAGAATTAAGGAAACAAAATCCAAAGTTGTTTGCAAAAAGCAGAAAGTTTAGCTTGGGAGCGAAATAGAAAAAATTAAAAATAGTACAACTGCACAGAAAATAAGGTAGTCACTGTAAAATTTCCATGAATTCTGATGGCGGTCCCATATATACATGGCGGTCCCAGATATATAAGAGGGGCACCCTATGTTTATGGGGGCCATTCTCTGAATACAAGGACATTTTCTAGTTTTTCCTGATTTTCTGCAGATCCTGTAAGAAATTTCTATTTTCTCCTTTTGCAATCAATTCTATTTCATCATGAATCATCTAATGCTTAACAATTAAATTCATAAAACTAACCATTCAAAAATTAATTAAAGGAACACATATATGCATATTGTCTAATAGATAAGCAAGCATATCATCATATAGGTAATTATAGTGTACCATGAAAACAAGTGTTTAGGATGATAAAATCAAAAGATCATCCAAGACAAGTTATGTTACCTGTACTACATACTAAGTTACCACTAAATAATATAAGTTTAAGTACTTAAGCTTCATAAAGTAATAAGTAATATAATAAATAATGTCACAGAGCACATTTCCATATTGCTCACTTCTTGATATTTCTGCACAAGTTTCTGAGGCCTTTCCCGATTGACCTTAATCTACCATGGTGCTCATTTTGAATCTGAACTTGACGGTTGATGATTTCAGTTTGACGGGTGTAAAAGGGTTCTAAGTAGGGGTAAGCATGGTTCCGTTTGGTTCGGTTTTTGTATAAAACAAAAGCCGAACCAAAAAATTTTGGTTTTTGATTTTTAGAAACCATTCGGTTTTGGTTTTGTGTGGGTTTGGTTTTTCGGTTGTCGGTTTATTTTCGGTTTGTTTTTCGGTTTTTCGGTTTCTATACAATTTATTAAGCTTTTCTTTTACAAAGTCGATTTGGAATATATTATAAAATAACACCTTCAAAGCTTTGAAGAAACAATACAAATAAGAAAAACAAAAACACAACAATAACAATAAGAACAAATGACCATATAAAATCTTTAAAAAATTATGTATGTGTCATAAAGCAACACAATAACGATAAAAACCTAATAAACACAAAAACCCTCGAAAAGAGAACATATTATTTGTCCTAAATGACATGTTCAAGAAGCTATGAACAAAGAGTAGTTACTCGACATGATATAATTTATCTAGCAAAGCATATTCATCGTCCTTTAGTTTCAATCATAAATTATTTATGTTCCCATGTCCAAGAAAGTATTCCCATCATATCCTTCTAAAAAGTAAACACACCGAAAACAAAAGCCTCAAATCAGGAAACACTTCATGCATTAACATATAACAGCAACAAAAACCAATTAGATACTTCATACCTCATCTGAATAGAGCAAATAACATACATAAAATAGTGAATCAGTACTTAGCAATCGTCAAACATGTAATCCATTGAAGATTATATATCTCACATACCAAATACTAACAAATAACATCAAATGACTACCTAATTCATTGTAAAATAGTTCATAAATGAACATACTACAATCATTGAGCTACTTGGTACCTAAATTTAATAAAAGACAAATTTACCATCCATCTTGATCTTGGTATATGACAAGCTTATCCAAATTTCAGCATTCAAAATTCAGTGTTTTGGGGCAATCAATCCCAAAAAAAGGAACATTAATTTGCTTCTGTTGTAATATATTTTTCATAAACAATTAGCATACACATAACCAAGGAAAAAAACGACAAGCATATGCATGATATAAGTCCAAACTCTTCAACCCTAATTGGAACTTTGATGCTTCAAGTGAATTATATACTGAGAGAGTGAGAGTTGTAAGGGGCCAAGGGATAAAATGGGTAACTAAATGTTACGGGATCAACATAAGTTTTTTTTAATTCAAAGAGTGAGCAATTATAGGTGATAAAGATAGAGATGAGAAGTTTTTAAAAATGAAAAAAAATATCCTAGAGCATATAATCGGTTCGGTTGTATATCGGTTTTTTTATTGTTAAAACCAAACTGAACCAAAAAATTCGGTTTTTCTAAAAACTAAAAACCAAACCATCGGTTTTTCAATCGGTTTTGGTTTTTTTGATTCGGTTCTTTGGTTTTTTTCGGTTTAGGTTCGGTTTTTCGGTTTCCTGCACACCCCTAGTTCTAAGTGAGGGTCAATGTTAGGTGGGTTTTGAAAAACCCGAGGAACTTCATTTGTTAATGAATTGACATAACGAATAGGGGAAGGAGTGCTTGCACGCGAGGTCCCTTGGCCATTTCCATCATCATCATCATCGTTAAGATGAGAGGAGGATGGTTGGTCAAAGGCGGAAGAAGAAGAAGAAGTGGAGTAACGTCCTCTACTCGTGTCACGATCCCTTCTAGTCTTTCGCTCTTATTGAGAGGCAAGAGGATTCATGGCACGATCGTACAAGACATAAGACTCATTGTACAATTCATGATTTTCATTCATGATGAGTTTTAACAAACGGGTCAATAACATACCATAAGGTAAAATCAATCGCTTTTGTTTAGTGACCCACTCTATTCGTTTTGCCATATAATAGGCAAGGTTGAACTTCTCGGAGTGTACCACACAAAGATAGGCGGGAACATGGTCCCGATCACCCCCCAAACAAAAAACATTTTACCAGATAATTTCTTCTAAAGGCTTCAAGGTTGGCACGATTTCACGGAGTGAGAATTTGATATTCAAGAACATCAATTTCTTCCTCATGTCAGATGCGACGGACTTTACCTTCTCGATCAATTCTAATAGAAGAAATGATGTCATCAGGAGAAGGAAGGTTGGTTTGATATGGACCACCTGTAGATACACCATACGCCAACTCGTCAAGTGACCATTTGTCAGTAAAGACGCAGGCATCCTCGCAAGGTATGTCAAGAATTTGAGCAAATTCTTCAAGAGAGTAAGAGAAGAATTGATTTTGAATCACAAATTCGATGAACATTTGACCTTCATCAGAGTAGTTTAATTGATATTGACTATAAAATCCGAGTATGTAACGAGGACAAATTTGGTCATTAATTTCAAGGAGGCACTCAAACTCGACAAAGCTGAACAAAGACCGAACATAGTTTAGATCCGTAAAGTTTTCAAAAACCACCCGACCCTCATGAATACAACGACTTTCAAGGTTTCTTAGTTTTTTCTTTATAGGTGTACGGTATTCATGTGATATTATTGGAATATAGTCTCTTGTATTTTTGTGATCTTCAGATGACTTACGAGGCATGATTTCCTAGAAAAAGAATAAAATGACATTTTAATTTCTTACACTTGTATTGGTAATTTAAGTTCGTGCCTAGTGTGTGCCTATATGTGACAAATGTGGAGTAACGGTTAACTCGACCTAAAAATAGAATCCTAAGAGTTAACCTAAACGCTCCTTAATTTGATTTTGCTCATCCAAACAAGTCGAAAAATACATATGAATTATGTATCTCGAAATTTTTTCATGAGATCTTTATACATGCATTCGAAATCGTTTTTAGTTCGTATTAACAACACATAACAACAATTTTATGGTGTTCCTAACATGAGTGATTTTAAAATAAAATTGGGGTTTTGGTTCGAAATATTTTTTTTTACAAACTCACTAATGTATATAAATCCTATGTCTACGGGAAGCATATTAGTTATACATTGTATCCAAGTAGTCTTAATTGTAAAAAATTGAAAGAAAAATGAAAAATCTCCAATTTCAATTTTTTATGTTCATCATGAACCCTAGACTCAAATTGAAAGAAAATCGATAAAATGACTTACAATTGATGATGTTGATGATGTTATGAATGATTGTAGGTGTTGATTTTATCTTCAATTAGTGTTTTAATTGGTGATTTTGAGTTTTTGGGTAGTTTTAGTTGTGTTCGTCGCTTGCAGAGAAGAAGGGATGTGTTTGGTTTTGTTTTTGGAAAACTTTTGACTAATGTAAAATATGGTGCCTGCTGTTGGCGGTCCCATATTTATTAGGCGGTCCCAAATATATTGGGGGGCCGTCAGGGATATGGGGGCCGCCCTCAGTGAGGCATTTTGAACTTAGTTTTGATGAAAATTTTACAAAGAGGTGTGACATTTTAATTTGCATTTCGTGAATAAAAAATGCTTAAAGTACTTCGGATGAAGTATTTAAGTTGTCACGACACAGAATAGAACACGGACTAGAATTAAGACAGAAGAAGGAGAAGCGGACTAACAGGATTTATGGAATGTGTTCCATAATTCCTAAACTAAGACGTAGATGGTTAAACGATTCACGTTTAAGGGGTTTTGTAAGAATGTCGGCAATGTTGTCGACGGATGGCACTTTTTCGATTAAGATATCTCCTTTCTGGACATTATCACGAAGAAAGTGGTGATGAATTTCGATGTGTTTGGTTTGAGAATGTTGCACCGGGTTTTTGCTAAGGTCAATCACGCCTTTATTGTCGCACATGATCGGGACGTCGTCGAGTCGAACATCATAGTCGATAAGAGCTTGTTTCATCCATAGTGCTTGTTGACATGCCTTTTCGGCGCTTACGTATCTGGCTTCGGTAGTGGATATAGCAAGAGCGGTTTGTTTCTTCGAGAACCAAGATGTCAAACAACATCCCACAAACGTACAAATACCGCTAGTGCTCTTTCGATCCACATAATCTCCTGCATGATCAGAGTCGGCATATACTACTGTATCTTTGCCGGTCCCCTTAGGATACTATAATCCTGAGTGCGTAGTGCCTTTAATGTATCAGAAGATACATTTAACCGCTTCAAGAAGAGAGGTTTTGGGAGCCTCTTGGAAGCGGGAACAAAGGCAGACAATAAACATGATATCGGGCCTACTTGCCGTTAGGTATACTAAACTACCTATCATGCCTTAATACTTGGTACTATCTACCGACTCACACTCTTCGTCTTTCGTGAGTTTGGTATCGAAGGACATGGTGGTTTTCATTGGTTTAGATTCTTCTAAGCCAAATTTCTTAAGCATTTCTTTAATATATTTAGATTGATTAAAGAAAATTTCATCTTCTATTTGTTTTATTTGTAGTCCAAGGAATAAGTTAAGTTCGCCCAACATGCTTATCTCGAACTCGTCATGCATGATTTTGGCAAATTCATCACACATGTCTCGACAAGTCGAACCGAATACGATGTCATCGACATATATTTGAACGATGATGAGGTTTGAACTTTTCTTCTTAGTAAAAAGAGTGTTATCTACCATTCCCATTTTATATTCATGTTTAATAAGGAAAGCTTTTAATCTATCATACCAAGCTTTGGGTGCTTGTTTAATAACATATAAAGCTTTCTTTAGTTTATAAACATGATCCGGTTTTTCAAAGTTAATGAATCCTGAAGGTTGTGCCACGTATACCTCCTCATTGATAAAACCATTTAGGAATGCACTTTTTACATCCATTTGGAATAGCTTAAAGTCTAAAGCACAAGCATAAGCTAATAGAATCCTAATTGACTCAATTCTAGCAATTGGGGCATAAGTTTCATCATAATTGATGCCCTCTTGTTGATTATAGCCTTGAGCAATTAACCTAGCCTTATTTCGAGAAACAATAACGTTCTTGTCTAACTTATTTCTAAACACCCAATTAGTTTCTATAATTGTCATATTCCTAGGTTGTGGAACTAACTCTCAAACGTTGTTAGCATTGAATTGATTTAATTCTTCTTGCATAGCGACTATCCAACTTTCATCTCCTAGGGCTTCATTTACATTCATAGGTTCTATAGTTGATATAAAACAGAAGAGGTTACTTTGGTTTTGGGCTTGTGACCTAAGGGTTCTTTGATTAAGGTTTCCTATGACGTTTTTCTAGTGGATGGTTCCTAGATTCCTTAATATTGACTATTTCGTCAATCTCTAAAGTTTCATCCACTATGTCATTTTCTAGGTTTTTCTTTTCGGTAACCTTAATTGCTTCTTCTTCATCTAAGTCATCATCCACCAAGGGTGATGTCTTAGAGGGTGGAGGAGTTTCATCGAATGTCACGTTGAGTGATTCTTCGACTTTCCTGGTATGTTTGTTAAGGATGATGTTGGCTTTACTATTTTGTGAGTAACCTAAAAAGATACCTTCGTATGACTTTGGTTTAAACTTTGTAAGGTAGTCTTTAGTGTTTAAAATGAAGCACTTGCTTCCAAACACTCTAAAGTAATCTAAAATATGTTTCCTACCTCTTAAGTGTTCGTAAGGTGTTTTTCATAAGATAGCTCTAATTAGGATTCGGTTGAAAATGTATGTTGAAGTGTCTACTGTGTTACACCAAAACTTTTGTGGTAACGATTGCTCATTCAACATAGTCCTACTCATTTCTTGAAGTGTCCTATTTTTCCTTTCAACCACGCCATTTGATTGAGGAGTGCGTGGAGCTGAGAAGTTATGTGTAATACCATTGGCATTACAAAACTCTCCAAATTGCACCTCATTATCAAATTCCCTACTGTGGTCGGTTCTTATTGATACTATTGCACACCCTAATTGGTTTTGAATTTTCTTACTAAATATTTTGAATTGATCGAAAGCTTCAGTTTTATCATTAAGGAATCTAGTCCAAGTATACCTAGAGTAGTCATCTACTATGACTAAGGTGTAGCGGTTTCCTTCGTAACTCCATACGACGGATGGACCGAAGAGATCCATATGAAGTAGTTCTAAGCATCTAGTCGTTGAGATTATATTCTTAGCCTTATGACTAGCGTGAGCTTGCTTTCCAATTTTGCAAGCATCATAAAAGTGTTGATCAAACTTAAGCTTAGGTAAGTTTCTAACTAATTCCTTAGATGCTAACTATTGAATGAGACGCATATTTGCATGACCTAATCTCATATGCCACAACGTAGAGTTTTCATCAATCGTTGCTAGATAAATTTCGTCTTTAGGCTTATTTCCTAATTTCATCACATATAAGCCTTTCTTTCTAATACCTCTACCTATGACCTTACCATCCTTATTAATTTCGCTATCATGTTCAGAGAAAGTTACTCTACACTTATTATCACATATTTGTCCTATACTTAACAAGTTAAATCTTAAGTTGTCTACATGCTCTACATTATCTATTTTGTGAGAGTCATTCGAAATCGTACCTTTGCCAATGATGTTACCGCGAAGATTACTACCAAAAATAACATTACCTCCGTTGTATGCCTTGTAGCTTGAGAAGAGCTTTTGGTTATCCGTCATGTATTCAGAGCATCCGCTATCCTTTATCCACTCATCGAGTTCCAAGTCGACTCCATGGCATATCTATTTATATAAGGCAACACCTCAAACATTTGGTCCCCAATATCTCATGGGTCCAAAGTTGTTAGTGCTAAACATTCCTTGCATTTGATGCAATTGGTTGGGATGTGGAAATGGAAGACACATTTCCCATGGCATGTAACTTTGACGTGGGAAGTTGTTCCAAGTTACAGGAAAACCACGAGGTTGATTTTGTCGACCAATGTTTCTTTTTGGTTCTTGGTTAGTTTAAAGAGCTTCCTCTTTAAGCCTTTTCATTTTCATTTTTAAGGCATATGACATTTTACACATTCGAGATAAATTCCTTGTTATTCGCGAGTGTAGACACTTTTTTCTTGTTAGAATATAATGTCCTTTTCTAAATATCTCTAGGGCTTTTTATCTTTATTTTTAGTGATTATCTTTAAACTCATTTTGCATAGTTTATCATATTCATTTTCTAATATTAAATCATCTATTGACGAGTTTTCATCACTAAAGTAAGAGGATTCGGAACATACCTCACTTGATGCTTGAGCTACTAGACACGTTTCGTTATTGACTTTCTCATCATCTTCTTCACCGCTATCACTCCAAGAACCTCCGACAAATGCTCTTTGGTTCTTGTCTTTCGGTGGTTTTGGACATTCTCCAATAAGATGATTCGGGTCGCCGCATCTAAAGCATTTTCTATCACTTTTACCGTTTTTGTCGTCTCGGCTTCTTTGAAATGTCTTTTTGTCGTTCTGAGGTTGTCTCACGAATATACCTCTTCTCTTCAAGAACTTCTTGAATTCTTTCACTGTCCTGGCTTATTCTTCGTCTTCACTTCCGGAAGTCGAACACTCTTTATCACTAGATTCTTTCTTAGCCTTTAAAGCAAGAGATTTCCTTTCAACTTTTGCTTTGACTATTTCGGAATCTTTCTTGATGATCATTTCATGAACTTTGAGGTTCCCGATAAGTTCATCAAGAGATAGTGATGTTAAGTCTTTTGACTCTTCAATTGCCGTGACCTTTGCTCTCCATTTAGGATGTAGAGCCTTAAGAAATTTTCTAACATAGTTCTTGCTAGAATAATCTTCATCAAGAGCTTTTAGACTAGTGATAATAGTATTAAATCTAGCAAAACCACTATCTATAGATTCGTCTTCGAAATGACAAATTGTTCATATTGTTGAACCAAAAGGTTGATCTTATTATCTTGACTTGATTATTACCTTGGTGGGTGATTAACAATGTTTTCTAAAAATTTTTCCGTATTACACATGAAAATTCTTTCATATTCTTTTCTAGGCAAAGCATTATAATTAAACATTTTCGCTTCATTATTTTTCGCAAGTCTCTTTTTAAGATCATCGTTTTGTTTTTCAAAAGGGATAACCTCATCTAATTTGGTTTTCGGATTTTGTTGAATGGGTTGAAAATCACCGTTGGTAATAACATGCCAAAGATCTAGATCTTTTGATTTAACATATGTATCGAATCTATTTTTCTATTAAATAAAACTATCACTTTCAAAGAGTGGTTGTCTTTGCATAGATTGCCCTTCTAGATATTTGTCGGAATCCATAGATCGATCCAAGCTTTAAAATACAATATATTTTAAAAATATTGAGTGACCTTGGCTCCTGATACCAATTGTGGAAACTAGAAGGGGGGTTGAATAGTTTACAGGTTCGTTTTCGTTTTAAAACTTTGCTTTCAAAATACTTAGATTCGAGTAGTATGTTTAACCAACCAACAATATGAATCAACCAAGTAAATATCTAAACTAATAGTAAATAACAATCACAACAATATAAAAAGATGAGAGAAGGAACAATCAAACCAAGACACCAAGATTTATAGTGGTTCGGCTACGAAGCTCTTCTTCGCCCTACTCCACTCCCCGAGTATCCTACTCGAGATTTCACTATGTCAACAAGCTCCCTTCAGGCGGAGAAAACCGTTTACACGTCGCTTACGTTATTTTCCGACACTAAGCTAAATGTCGAGTCCTAATCTTAGCTAGAACCAATCTACCACTTCACAATCACTACACGATCACTAGATCTACACTATCGGATTTACACAATATCCGAATCACACAAATACACAAGATAATTACAATAGAGATTTGATACTTAGAAGAAAAGAGGAGAGATCACTAATCAACACTTCGTTTCTTGAAGACAAAGACTATAAGTTCACCGCCCCAAAAAAAAGGGGCTAAAAATGTAAATGTCTAGAAGACAAGGCTCCATGGTTCATTCATATTGTAAAAGGGTATAAAATAAACCCCCCTCCGACCCTCCACCACCTTGATTTGTGAGGTGTGGTCCTATTTGTGAGGTGTGTCTTCTAGTGTCTCTAGGTGTTTCTTAATCTCATTCTAATCTTTTCTCTAATCCTCCTCCTCCCTCTCTCTCTCTCTCTACTTTCTCTCTCTAGACTAAACACTTTATTGCTTATTGATCCTGATTTTCAGACCTAACAAGTGGTATCAGAGCTGCAGGAGTGATTTAGTGTGGTTTTGGAGAGCTTATTCCAACAGCTTATTCAAGCAGCTTATTTTGAGCTTATTTCGAGCTTATTTTGGTCTTATTCGAGCTTATTCGGTCCTGATTATCTGTTGTGTGATTCTGTCTTTGTTCGTGTGATTATTACTGAATTTGCTTATTTTTCGTGTGCTTATCAATTCAATCTGCTTAAAAATGTGCTTATTCGGTTTTTAAAGCTTATTTGTACTTATTTTGCTAATCTTGGTTTTATCAAGATTGAATACTTACGGTTTTATCGTAAGTGGCGTGGTAAAATTAGTATAAATTTTGCTTATTTGGGTTTATTTTGATTTTCAGCAGTTTGCAAGTCAAATTCAGTAAAAAGCGTTTTCAATAATCAGATTCGGAAGTTTGACCAGTCAAACTCGGAAAAAGCTGTTATATCTTTTGGTCAAAGGTCAAACTTGATATCGAATTTTAGTCAGTCAAATAGATCTCACTCAAATTCGACAGATAAAATAGATCTCGGTTCTTCTTTGTGATTGTGTAATCAAAAAAAGGAGTTTATAGATCTCAGATTATTGATCATCATAGATCCAAAAATCTTTTTCATAAATCAAACTCAGATCCAAAGCAAACTCGGAAACACAAAAACACAAAAGATCCAAATTCGACAAAAGATTCATTTTCGTTTTCATTACAGATCCAATATCAAACTCGGGAAACATCATAACTCAATCTCAATTTTCTTTGTGGTTATCAATGATTTTCAAGACCTTATAGATCAAGAACACATAAGAAAATCATCACTGATCTGTTTAAATTTTGTCAAAAGATCATTTTCGGAAATCGTTACCGAGTTTGAAAACGGTAAACTAAAAGAAAAGTTAAAATCTCAGCTTTATCTTTGTGTGAATATCAAGATTCATAGACCTTTAACAGATCGAAATTCACAAAAGTAAATCATCATAGATTTTGCTCAAATTAACAAGATCAAGAGTGTTCTAATCATTCATTTTGGTCCGTCTTTTAACAAGAAGAAAACGAAAAACAAGAAAAAGTAAAATCTCAGATTTGTTTCTTGGTTCGTGTTTTGCAACACTATTAGTGTTCATCAAAAATCTTAACACAATAAGAAACATTCATCATAGATTTTTTTTGAAGCTTAACTTCATATTAATTTTCGAAAATAAAAGAAGAGATTTAAACTAAAGAGTTCTAATCAATTTCTTTTGTTTTGGTATAAAGTTAAATCAAAATCAACAATGAATTTTTGAAGGTTGTGCTTCTCATTCAATTTTCGAAACATAAAAGAAAATCATCAACAAGATTGTTGATGTGCGTTTATCTTGTTTCAATTTAAAAAGAAAATCTCAACGAGTCAAAAGAATAAAATCCTACCTGTCATCACCCTTGTGTTCATTTTATCATTCATAGGATATGACACTCTTTCTTTGATTGATTTGTGTTTATCTTTGATTGATTTGTGAAGATATGGATCACTTTAGGATTGTGTGTCTGAGATAAGAAGTGGAGGCGTGTATTTTTTGAGATAGGGTTTTTGTTGTGTGAGTGATATATCAAAAAGAGAGGGCGTTTTATGTGTGAAAGATTTGTGTATGTGTTTCTTCTTGACAAGTGAGAAGTGATAGAAAAGAGAGAGTGGCTGCGTGTTTTATGTTAAAGTGATTTAGGGTTAGTGAAGTTTTATAAGTGTAGTTCTAGGGTTATAAACAACATATTGGGCCTGATTTTTTTACCGAAAATAATGAGTGGGCCGAATGCAAAGAAGACAAAGTGAGCATTAGGGTTATACAATTTCTTCTAGCAAAATTGTGGGCTGAAAATTGTGATTTAGGGTTAGGGTTGTAAAAAGTGTGTGAGATAAGAAAAAGAGGCGTGTGTTTGTGAGATTAGGGTTAGTGCAAGTGAGTGAGTGCTCTTTTATTCATCTGCTACTAGGGTTAGTATTTTATGATTTTGTGAGAATTCTTTGTTGGGCCTTAATATTCGATCACATACACATTATCATTTGGGCCTATACCGAAAATTTAGATTAATCATAAGTGGACATTAAGTGTGTTGAATATTTTGTTGGTTCATTTTATGATATCATTTGTGCTTAAAAGATTCATTTCCAGTTTCGGTATTAAAAAGTTTATAATCAACTGAAATTGATCAATTACGGTTTTATCGTAATCTTGATTCATTGTCGATTGATATTTTTGTGAAAATAGTGATATTTGTGCGTGATTTGGTTTGTGTGATATTTTGGATCGAAAGTTTTGAAGTTTGTGTCGAAAATTTTTGGGTTCGTTTGGAGATTTCATTTGTGCTTATTTTTTGACAAATCAGAAAATGGATTCGAAAGATATGGGGGAGAAAATTGTTGAGCTCGAAAAAGCTTTAGCAAAACGAACAAAAGAAAATTCCGATTTGTCAATGAAAATTGATAATCTTGAATATGCTTTTGCTTTTGAATTAAAAAGGGCAACTACGGAGAGAATGACAGCTTTCGAAGAAGAAAAACGTGTTTTTGTATCAAAAGTTACTCATCTTGAAAAGATTTTAATTCAACAAACAAAAGATTTTGATGATGTCAAGCTTGAATTGTCAAACAGAACAGCTAAATTTGAGGCGTATTTTGAAAAACTTGAAAAAACGAAAGTTGTTCTTGAACGACAATTGGCTCGTAAGGTTGATGATTCTAAAGCTGAAAAGGATCAATTTTTGAAAGAAATTAATCATTTGAGAACTCAATTGGAAAATCTGAAAGGAAAGTCTGTGCAAACTAATTTTGATAAACATTTAATTTTGGGAAAACCACCAGCTGATAAAATGTTGATAAACTCTCAAATTTTAAAATCATGGTTTTCTCCCAAAGGTGATATGCAAAAGAGTTTGTTCCAAAAACCAGTCACTACACAGTCTTTGCCCTAAATATGAATGAAACCAAGATCGCTTTTAAAACGAATTGCATATTTGGAATCAAAAATTGGCCGTCTAAGATATTCGTTCTTGTCAAAAAAGAATATCATGAGTTGAGGACTTCATATAATGCTTTAAAAGTGAAGTTTGATTCTCTTAATCGGCAAAAATGGAACATCAATGTTTCCCAAAAAAAAAAAAAACAAAAGAAATCTTCAAAACCTAAAGAAAGTGTTTCAGAAAAGGTTTACACGTGTGAATCTTTAAAACCATTTTCACGAAGGGTTTCTCAGTTTACAACCTATTCTTTACAAAAAGATAAGAAGTTTTCTAAGAAATCTCAAAGTTTTGAAACATTTTTTCCTCATAAGGGTTTTAAGACAAGAGCTTCAAATGAAAATAATCATCTTTTGAAACATCACTCTCGTGTTTTACTCCGGTTTAATACAAGTGTGGAGACAATTAAGGCAATCTCAACTTTTTTGAAGCATCTTCTTCTCAAAAGAGTTTTAAGACAAGTACTTTCAAAGGAAAGAATCACGTTTTTGTTACTCCACACTCTCGTTTTACACCGGTAAAACAAGTGTGGAGGCCAAAGCAAAGTCATTCGAAATCTTTCAAATATTCCAAATCAGAAATGCTTTCGATGCAAAACAAGAATGACTTTGCTTCAACCATCAACAAGAAAGGAAGAGTTTCAAACGAAACAAATTTTCAGGATGTTTCATCAAATGACATTAACAAATGGAAATCTTCTTCGTCAACAAGATTTAAAACTCCATTTGAAACACCGAGTTTCAAAAATCAATGGAATATCAAGAGGAATTTTAAATCTCCGTTGATTCCACGAGAGCTGTTTTCAAATGAAACACCGGTTTCAAGCCCTCGTTGGAACTCAACATCTTTACATCGACTTGACACAACTTTCAATTGGTTTTCAAAATTTGGTAAACCCGTTAGCACCGTGCTTAAATGGGTTCCAAAAGTTGTTGTCTAAATTCGATGTCAATGGTTTGTAATCATATATCATATTGCAACCCGTGCTTTAAATAAAAGGAAAATGTACGTTTCAGTGCATTTATCCTTAACAACGAAAAGAGAAATCTTTTCGGTCTTGAGCTATTCAAATAAAACATTCAAAGTTTTGTAGCTCAAGTTAGTGGTTTGTATTTAAATGTCAGATTGCAACCCGATCTTCAAATAAAAGGGGAGTGTACGTTTCAGTGCGTCTTACCTTAAAAAGAAGAGAAATCTTCTTGCTTTGAGCAAAAAATATTCAACTTTTTCAAGAAGATTTTCAAAAATCTTTTAAAAAGTTTGCTCATCAAAATGGCTTGTTATTAAATTTCAGATAACAACCCGGTTTTCAAATAAAAGAAAAGTGTACGTTTCAGTGCGCTCGAGCAATTTTTAGTCAAAATCATTTCCAAAAGTGTGCTCGGGACATTCGACTTCTAAGTAAATGTCAGCTTAGGACTCGTTCTTCAAATAAAGGAAAGTGTACATTTTTGCACATTTATCCTCACAACGGGAAGTTTACAACTTCTCGGACTTGAGCTATTTCATTTAAGATATTCAAAATCTCGAGCTCAAGCAAAATGGTATACAAATGAAAATGTTTTGATCAAATGAATAATAATCGATTTAAAAGAAGTTGTGGTCAAGTATGTTTATATCGATAAGCGTGCAAATGGTGAAGATTGTGTCCGGTTACGACCGTTTCCTGAAATTAACAGGATGAGGAGTGAGCAATCTACTGACCATACGTTTTAGATATTTATATACTTTGACGCAACTATTTTTCAAATTTGTTTAGAACATTCAAAAAGGTTCCAAATCATAATCATGCTATATCCGTTTTCTCCCATGTGTTTTCAAATTCTCATATAGCTATTTTAATCCATTGATATCAAAAATATCATTTGGTATGCTATTTTTGAGGGGGAGAAAATTGGATTAAAATGTGATCAAGAAAGATAAATGCTTAAGTGTGTGGAATTTCAAAGTGATCTGAAAGACTCAAAGTGCAATCAACTCTTTCCTTCATGTGCAAAATAATTTTGAATATCGATGCACATGTGTAGGGGGAGTATTTCTCAAAAGTGAAACTTTCAAAGTGTTAAATGTTTTGATTTATATCAAACACTTTGATTGATTTTCAAATGGTTTTATGGTTTCGATCTTAAATACCCATCAACCAACTACCTCACAATGATCAAAGAAGATATAAGGTGGTAAGGTTAGGTATTATCCCATGATCCAACCAGAACCGGAGGGATCTACCCAGGGACATTCCATAGATAGAATATAGGTCCTTAGGTATGATGGAGTAGAATGTGAATGGGAATAATGTTAACTAAGGCATGAGTTATCATCGGAACAATCACAACAAGATGATAATGAGGACGCGTTAGTTTAACATTGAAGGGGTTGAAGAATGAAAAAGAAATGTATGGATAAAGGGTGAAAAGAAAGAAGCCCTCCACAAACTTTAGGCAGAAACCGGGTCAATACATAATCTATCGAATATCA
Organism: Tanacetum coccineum; assembly: GCA_026074375.1. NCBI lineage: Eukaryota > Viridiplantae > Streptophyta > Magnoliopsida > Asterales > Asteraceae > Tanacetum > Tanacetum coccineum. The sequence continues at coordinate 31,734 of BQNB010048142.1, forward strand.
CAAAGATGATATTTGGTATTGAAGAAAGACATCATGGACCCAGTGATGCAATGCACAACCCTTCCCAGCCACTCAAGATTCTCTCAAAAGAATTCTTGTTTCATTGTCACGGAGATTAAATGCATAATCTATTGACATCTCACTCCGAGATTGTTGATATTGAAAAGGTGGCAGTCTGCTCCAGCCTCCGATCACTAAAACCAAAAAGCACTTATTGAGTCTAGAGCCAAAAGAGATCAAATCATAAATCTCACATAGGACACAAAAGTACATTTGTATTAAACATCAAAGATACAAAAAGGTACAAGAGTCGCTTATATGTCTATGTGACATTGCATGTCTTTGTGACATTGCGCGGAACATTCAATAGTGATACTTAAGTAAAGTATTCACAATGATGAATGGAAATCCTACCAGTGCTAACATCAAGCCAACGCTGAACGTAGGTCACTAATTTGAAAATGATTGTTTAATGATTCAATTAGTGTTAACTAGTAATCTAAGTGATCTAGTAGTTATCGTGTTTTTTCGAAATTTGTTTTCGAAAAACACAAACAACATTTCCTTGATTTATTCAAGTGAAGTGTTGGATTACCAAGGTTACTTATGATGTCACAATATTGATAAGGGGAGATTGTTGGAATTGAAGTTAGTAGTTGACTCTCATGCTTAGACCGCACTCCACACATGACTTCACTATCGAATATTCAGGCGTAACAAGATTATGATTATGTTTGATGGTCATCAAATGCAATCAGGGGGAAGAGAAGTGTTCAAGCTGGATATTTCGATAGAGTGCAACATTTAGGGGGAAGAAATGTGAAGTATGTGTATACGAATGGTTGTTTATTTGGGGGGAAGCAATTGGGGGGAAGAACATCAACAACATCTCTACCTTTTAGAAACAAGAAACACCCGTCGTAATTATACCTTCATTTTTCTTACTCAAAAGTTCAACGATACTCTTCGCAACTCTGATAAAACAACCCCCCAAGAACTTCATCAAATCATCAAGTTATTGATCAAGACAAAGGTTCTACATGAGAAAGAGTAAGATGTCAAGAAAGTATGAGTATGTTGGTTAGAAGCTTCAAAAGATAAATCAAATGATAAAAAAAATTTCACGTAAAGAATTGAGGATTTGATAAGATTTCATATGCAAAGAAAAAAAAGGATAATGAAAAGATCAAGATCAAGATCACAAGAGCATGATTGGAACAAGACCACTATTACACAACAAGACTCAAGACAAACAAGTATTAAAGTTCAAAGTTCAAAGTCACAAGAGAAATCTCAATGATCATCCTTTAGGGGGAGATTGTTACGAATAAGAAAATGATGATCATTAATGCAATCAAAGAGAGATCTCAATGATCGTCCCTTGGGGGAAGATTGTTAGGATTGATAAAAGTGACGATCTTATTGAGATAAAAGTCTTGTAATAAATAGAATAATAATATTGTGTAATAGGGTAAGTGAAAGGCTTGTGACTAAAATAAAGTCACAAGACCTGGCTAAATCGTTAAAGTCTATAAGTCAAAGGGGCTAAATGGTAAAAGTCTAAAAGACAAGGGCTTTATGCTCATTATTGTAAAAGGGTATAAATACCCCTCCACCACCTCATTTGTGAGGTGTGTCTTTGGGTGTGTCTAGGTGTTTCTTAATCTCATTCTAATCTTTTCTCTAATCCTCCTCCTCCCTCTTTCTCTCTCTACTTTCTCTCTCTAGACTAAACACTTTATTGCTTATTGATCCTATATTCAAGACCTAACAAGTGATCTCCCTTAAGGGGAGATTGTTAGGAATCCAGAAAAGGATCTGTATCTACGTAAAAACTTAATTAGCTCGTAGTCTACGAATGTATTAACTAGTAAGCTAACCGGGCTGGTTTATAGAAAGTCCAAGGAAAGCTCGGCCCGACCTGGCCCATATCTTATAAGTACATTAACCATCTCCACACATGGAGAATCGGTGGTTTAGTTGAATTTCAGTTTCCCACATTCTTGTTGTGTTTGATAATGTGTTCTCTCATTTATTTCTCTCTCTCTCTCTCTCTAGCTTTCTCCTATTCTAGTTCTATATTTGTGTGAAAACTAAGAACCTACAGATATCACATATGATATTGCATTTTTAGCTATCTCACATGTGATATCATTGAATTTTTTTGTTAGTTATACCATATGTGATATCACATGTGATATTTGTATTTTGTCATGCAACAGCTTATTTTTTTCATGTTATATTTTCAGAGTTGTGGTTCAATAAGAAGTTATTGTTTAAGAAAAAAAAGATTTGGTTCAAGACGAAGAAGACTTGGTTCAAGAAAAAGAAGACTGGTTTCAAGACTAAGAAGACTTTGTTGGTTCAATGATAAATCTATCAAACTGTTTCATTTTTTTCACATGTGATATGCTATGAAATCACATATGATTTTACATTGTTTTACTTTTCATAACAATTATCACATGTGATATTTGAAAGTAATCTATTTAATGCTTGATTTTTATATGAACAAGTGTTAGAAATTCTCTTTTAGTTGATTTTGGTTGATTTTGATCTTACATGAATGTGAATCTATTATATATCAGATGTGATATGTGTATTTTACAAGTTAGTAACAAACTATCATATGTGATTTCTTTTAGAAATCAAATGTGATTTAACATGATCATCACTAATTTATCAACCATCATACTTGATGTTTAAACAATGATAACATGTTTCCTGTTCTAATGCTTTTTTTATAATTGATTATGAATTTGTGCAATAAAACTTAAACAAAATAGACATAATATCCAAAATCATATCCGTAACGTTTCACCGTTTTTTTATTCAGCATAAAACATGACAACATAGTACCAATAAAGTTGTACCATTTTAGCAAGACATTTTAACAGTTTATGATGGTTTAGAAAATCGTTTGTAGACGTCAAAACTCCATACGAAGATTACAAGAAAAAAACAAAGATTGCATATTGAGCATGTGCGCCTTTTGCAAATTCATGAGCTTCTGCACCGATCTTCTCTCGGAGAAGGTTAATCCCATGCATCAACATTTTTGTTGCAAACTTTACTCTCATTTTGATCATGTCATGCAACTGTCATGGAATTCAAAGTGCTAGTTGTTTGTCATTTCTTTTCATCTCCGTTATAGTTTTCCATATGCATTAAAAAAACACCATATTCAATTGCATTGTCTTTTTCTAGCCCACTTTGGTCTTAGTTGTTTGCTTTTTTTGTTTTTACTTCTTTAGCCTTTGGATGCTTTGGGTGTTCAAGATGCCTTGAAAACAGCTTTATCTACACAAATAAAAAAATTTGATTTAATTTTCAAGCACATTATCATATATGATATATTATAATGTTAAAGAGGTTAACTTTCAAGCATATTATCATATATGATATTATACACACAACTAACTTATATCATGTATGATATAGTATATAAGTTTTTACTGTTTTTTGAGGCAACTTATCATATGTGGTTTTTCACTAACACGTCATATTGTATCTGTTTAACGTAGACTAAGCCTTAAGCTTAGCCTACAGCTTTGACAAAAGCTTGTTCGTGCTCTTACAGTATGATTCTGTTACTCGAACTAACTTCTAGTCCATTATTTTGTTACTAAAATCACAATATCATCAACAAATCCTGTCTAAATAGTGAAAGCTTAACTTCTGATTGCATATTTTCTTCATTAACATTAACATACTCTATCTAAAACCTATTTATGACTATAACCTCATCAAATGTCAAAATATCTTCATTATAAACTATATAAACACATTAACTTGAACAAAAATTACAATATGTTCATCATAAACTCTATAAACACTACGCCTCATTATTTATGCATAAATAACAGTAAAATATAAAATATGTACATAGTGTTTTATACATGAATGGATGATTTTAATCTTCACTGCCACGTCATTTGAACACAACATCTCAAAATAACATATCCCAACCCAATCCATTTGGGCCCCACCACCCACCAATTTATTTTATTTTATCATTTTCACCCAAAATAATTTTATTTCATTTAAATAAAAATATAATACGAAAATAAAAATACGATACGAAAATAAAAATACAATACGAATTAAAAAAAAACGTACTAAAAAATACGACAAATAAAAAACATTATGATAAATAAAAAAACTAGAATATTGCTCAGCCCGATCACTCTTGTTTATATTTTTCAATTGTTTTTTCTTGCTTCTTTCGAATAATGCTCGCTTTAGGTTCTGGCAATGTATCAGGATCAATCGTGAGAAAATCCAATTCCTTAAACTCAGTAATCACCAATTCTTTTTGTTTCTTCACCTCATATGCAGATGTCCATGCTTGTAATTTGCGCCTTACGTCCTCAGATATAGACCCCGATGCACCCGATGCACTTCCTCCGCTGCTACCCGTCGTTTCAGATTTGGTCTTTTTTGCGGGTCGAGTTCCTTCGGGTTAAGTTGGTGCTTATGAAACGCTTGTTGTTGTTAACGATAAATTTGTTCGGGTGGCATATCATATTGCGTACCAAAAGAAGTGTATTGTTGATATGACGACGAAGAAATTAGGTGTTGTGATGATGGTGTAAACGAGTTTGAGGAATTTTCTTGTTGGTATGACGGGATGGGATTGAGAAGGTTAGTGAAATACCCTTTGCTCATTTGGATTTTAAGACATTTTTTTTGTTTGTGTTTTGAGATAGTTATTAGAAGGTTTGTATGAATTTATGTTTTAAAAATGAAGTGAAAGTGTATATTTATAAATAAAAAGAGTGAATAAAATAAAATAAAAAACTCTATGTTCAAATTTTCTAGCCGTTCCCAACGGCTACATGCCTTTTCATTTTGTCGTTTTTTACGTTGGTTAACCAAAGAAATGAAATCTGGCAACGAACCGGCGAGGGTGGGGATGGAACGACAAAGGCCATGTAGGAGTGGCAAAGGTGGAGGTATCACCACACCGTTTGCTCTTATACTACACTACAACGGTTAGGTACTATGCCTAGGAGGGTTGTAAAACTTTTGCGTTTGAAACAATCCACATCATTTGTCCACGGTATTATGATTGATGCTTGCAACCCACAAGAACAATGCACCATTTTCTTATGTGTGTGTTTATACTTGCAAGTGGTCAAGTTGGGTGGAAAATGCATGAAAGTGGAAAAAGACAAAATAAAAAGATCAACGGTGTAATGGGGAAAAAGACAAAAGTCGAGAAAAGTAACGGATACTGTTTGGACTAAGGAGATAAGGACTAACAGTGCAACTGAATTTTGGGGCGAAAAGACGCAAATACCCTTCGTGTGAAGGTCGGCGTGGAAAAGATAACGAAAGAAATAAGTGTCGTTACGTATAACGGGGCACACTTTTGGGGAGGCTGCAGAAAAATCCCGTAATCTGGCGACCAAACGGGGATAACATGAGGGACAAAGCGTGTAATTTACTCTTATATTTTTATAAAGCTATCTTTTATAAAAAAGAATATTACTTAATAAGGAAATATTGGTTTTCCTGAAAATACTATATTATAACAATAAGAAGAGTTAGAAC